>BGPR01010684.1:16153-51515 GCA_013235015.1 Araneus ventricosus
AAAAACAAACTGCGTTTTAAAATCAAGAGTTTAGATATTTACACCACTTTCAGCTATTTTCCATGCAAGCTTATGTTTGCAGACATTAGAAATGAGGCTACTTGACAAGTTTTTAAATGATACACATTTTCTTAGTAACGAGTTGTATTATTCAAAGTTCTATGGGCTACACAGAAATCCTAACCGCGTTGTTTCGGGGAAAATTTACTAATGAAATTCGATTGTTCTCGAAAAATATTTTTTCTTGTACGATAAATTATGTGATTAACAAATATTTGCGTGTTGTGTATTGTAGCATCAGACTAAAAGAACAGCCGTTATCTTTATCAAAAATAATTTATTTGGCTATATACAAAAGTAAGTTAAGTCGGATAAGAAAATTTGAAGAACTAACTTTTTAAGCTTGACATTTTAAATCAATAACAATCATTCGCATATTATGTACAGTCTGTGCCTTGGGAAAAAAACAACTCATAATACTTAATAAAGCCGTCTTAGCTCAGTATTTGAAATATAAGGCTGAAAAAAAAATTGTTCCACTGTATGAGATTTTGCATGCAAGAAATGTTCATCATTATTGTAAAGAGGAAATTTCTGAGCTTATTTCAGCAACGAAGTTAGTTCTCTTCAAAAAGTAAGACATGAATACTTAGTGTAAAAATTTTACAAAATTGAGATTTAGAAGGAAATAGAAACAAATCGAGCAACTGGGGAGAAATAAAATATTTAAGATTTCTGAAACCGAACCGACATACTTATTTCATTTGTATAAGGCTCTAGGTTGATTCTTCTGTAATGCTTTATTTTTTTTTTTACTAAATTGGTATCGGATCATCGCCAGCAACTTACGACTCTAATGCAATTTTAACTTGTAAGAACAACAAGCACTCTTCAAAAGTTAAACAAAATATTTCCCAATGGACAATATTTAGGATAATATTTAGGGTTAAACGAAACACTGATATTTTATGTTGCATTCCATCTCCAAGAAAGCTTATCCCATTCGAGGATCTTGTGCCAGGGAAAGTCACATCAAATCAAATCCATCTCCAAGAAAAGTAACTGAAGAAATGAAACATAAGAAATATCTTGTAATTTTCCTTAAACGCGTGCACAAATGCTTAGTTCTGGAACGATATTAGAATCGATGAAAGGAAATAAATATGAAACTTTTTATCCAAATTTCATTAGATGCATAGGGCACTATTTTGTAATTTCTATCACAAATTTCTTTTGACTACAGGAAATCAATATACTTTAATATATTGAATTTTGTATAGAAGCAACAGGAACTGAAATTCTAAAAGGAATTAAACCTGTTTTCATTTCAGTATCAAACGGAAGTTGAGAAGTTGGAGCTGTTCAAATGTTTTCGCAATCTAATGATTTGAATTTTCGCTTTTCATTTTTGACAGCTCCGGTTGGAACTTTAAGACGAAAGCAAAACTTCTTCCTATGCCGGAGAAAAGTATGTGCGGCTTCCTTGTAGATGCTCTAGCACGAACAGAACTCGATAAAGCGCCATTTCTAAACACAAAATCCTGACAGCGAATTAATTCGGTAGTTACATCGGTTTGATCTAAATGTATCATTCTCCAAATTTATGTTTTAAAGAAAGTATTGTAGGATTAAATAAATGACGGGGATATCTTTATCATTTGGGAGTGTAATAATGATTACAAAGCAAATTTGGCTGAAATCTAGAAGTTGGTCACTTGATTGGTTTCGATCGCTCTTGAAATGCCACCAAGTCGCCAAAGCTAATGCAAGTATCACATGCATTAGCTTTGCCGACTTGGCGCCAGTTAAATTGGCGATCTGGCGGCATTTTAAGAGTATGTACCAACTTCTAGATTTCAACCGCAAATTTAAAGGAAAGACGGATACTATTTTAAAAATGCACGAGAAAGATCATAGATAAAAGAAGCAGGTGAAGACATAACTGCCTACATCTTGCCTAGTTAGAGATCATCATTGCTTTTAATTTGGATGCAATAGGATTGTTTTAAATCTGTCGCTTCATAAAATCTTGTCTGTTTTTGTCTTAAGATTTCGAAGAAAGCAAAATGAGTTTTTATTAATAAGTAACGTACATGACACAAAAAAAATTAATTTCGTCGCGATCCGTATCGGGAAAAAGCTGTTTTGAAAAGTCCAAAAACTACTTGCAACATAAAAGGGTTTTTTGCTTTTTCTGGTTGCGAAAAGTGCTGCATGATCAGACAAAAAGATAAAATCCATTCAGGAAACAGCTGAACTGATCAAATGATGGTATCCAAAACGAAAAGAAAAGATTTAAAAGCGAAGGTCACAAAGCTTTAAATACATTAAAAGAACATTTATTACCCAAAAAGTGGGTTTTCAATAACAGTACGTTGAAGATTCTTTTAAAACAGTTGCCTTCAATGTTACACAAATATACATTTAATTATGATTTACTCTTCATTTTTTTATATCTTTCTTCGGTTGGTATCTACAAGTTGGAACACACCGATTTCATCGCCAATATGGTTACCTGAGGAATCGAGCGGATTAGTTCCATTGGCAACCCATCGGCTAGATTGCTTACGTCATGGCAAGCGTTTTGCGTGATTTGAGTTGTTTACACACTACGCGGATTTTTATATAACCTAAAATATTTAATTAAATAATAAAATGTATTTTAATTAGTATGATTTCAATTAGTAAATAAATGACAAATAGAACTTGGGTTTATTTAGTGATTATATATTTTTCCGATCATATAATTGAGAGATTTTTTCTTTGCTTTGTAATAAAAATCGTTTGCATGGAATTTTTGAAGTTGTACTTGTTTTGAACGCTACTAAGGGCAAATGTTCTGCTGCTCCATTCGAGTAATTAAAAGCTGATTCCGTACATTCACTAAGCTAGCGAAGCTACTAGGATCCCACTTTGCTGAAAGCGAAGCCGCTGAAGTTTTTTTAAGTTAAAAAAATTTGCCCGGTGCCCACTTCAGATGCCGCAGGCATCGCGAGCGCTATTTTTCCTGCCTCATTAGAATAATTAAAAGTAAGATTCCGTACATTCAATGAGCTAGGAAAGCTAGTAGTTCTGTTGAAATTCTACATTTAAAACGGGAGATAGTGCAACGACAAACAACAAACGCAATGGATTCGAGAAAAGATTAAACGATTAACTTTTAACTGTGACCGATGCACGTTTGTTTACCATCTTGCTTTGGCGACTTGGCGCGATGGCGCCGTTTTACTAAGAGTGTGTTCCAACTTGTAGATTTCAACCCTTTCTTCTGCTATCCTATACTAAAAATTATTTTTAGAAAATCCAGTTTTCTTGTATCTCTATTTCCTAGCCTGCATTTAAGTTTTGTCGGATGTTCATACTGGCCAAAACAACAGCCTGATTATTCGCAATCTGACAAATTCCCATCAAAATTTATGAAATATATCGGTTAGAATTATCATTAAGTTTTGGGTGCACCATGTTAAAATTCTGAACTGAGATGCATTGTATTGCTGTGCCTTAACGCTTTTCAGTCGGTTTTGATCCCGATTTTTCAAAACTTCTTGATATTATTGTGGTAGTCTCGATGTTCTTAAACGAAAAATTCTCGAGTTCTGTTCTTCGTTTCATTAGAGAACTTTCATATAAGTGATGAGCATTTATGATAAGTTTGATAGTCGTTCAAATAAATATACCTAATTTAACTATAAAATTCTGAACAATCGATAGCTTTTCCCTCAATGAATTAAAGTTTTAAAACCAAAGATGCAGTTTTCTGTTTCTTTCCCTTTCCGATGCTGCCTCAATCGTTTCGTAATTATGAAATCAAAGCTGTCCTTGAGTTACGATTTTGTTAATAGTTTCAATCAATGCCAGAGCAAAAATAAAAATAAGCAGCAACTTTAACCCTTTATTTACTGAATTTACCTAGTAGCAACTTTTTAATTTTGTTTTTTAATCATTAGATAATTTTTGTATGTAGAATAACACTGGGAATGAGGAAAACACTTTTTTAATTAATTAAAATTACTTAATTAATTTAATTAATAATTGATAAATTTTATTTCTGCCTTCAGCTGCCATTTACTGCTTGCTATTGAAACTCCATTCTCCATGTTCTTGTGAATACTGTCAGGAAAAACGGCCATATTGCGAAGGTATGAACGTGATTAAATCAGTACTTTAAAGTACCGTCAGTAGATAAAGGGTTAAATCCTTATCGACACCACGGTGTTTCCTGTTGTCGCACTTGCTGTTGAGTACGAGTTGGTGATAAACCAATACATTCTGAAGCAAAGAAACTAAATTACTGACTTACTAGCCGCCTCTGGCGACCGGCTTATTCGCCGGGAATATGATTTCAATTTAATGTTGTACCATTTCACATTCATGGGTGCTTCAACAACGTAATTTTAAACTTCAGATTGTGGTAGATATTTAACCCATGTTTTTTTAGTGGCAATGCACCTGTTCTGTTCATTGTCGGCATAAATGTCCCTAATGGAGTCAAATTCTGTAACTGACCACGCAACATCTAATTGCACGTTGCTGGCGGCATCTTCACTCTGTTATTTCTCTTGCAAAATATGGATTCGATTTCAGCATCGAAATGGAGCAGCACATTTTATGGCCAGCGGCACGTTAGCTGAATTACAACACGCTGAAAAAAGAATGAAAACATAGCAACCATAATCATTCAACTTATAGGATATATTTCTTAATATACGTAATATCTCGGAGAGCTTGGTTTACAGATTCCATAAAAATCCTGATAAAATAAAATATGAAAGCAAAATGTATTAAGATATTGCCTCAACTTTCAACAATGAAAGAAAAACGCGCAATTAAATATTTGTTTAAACAATGAAAACAGTTTGAATTGCGTTGCAATAATGAAAAGTATTATTGTAAATTATGCCAAAAAATATCTTAAAAAAATTATTAAAATTAGAGAAAAGATTGTGCGGCAACTTGATTGATATCATTGAGAAGGTAATTGTGCCGCAATCTGTTCGGAAGTTATTAAGGAAAAACTCCGAAATTTTGCTTAATTTTTAATTATTTAAAATCCTAAATAAAATTTCAAATTGCTCCTAGGTGCACATTCCCACTCTCCAAAGTATGTTTGTGCCAAATTTCGTAGCTCTAGGTCCAGCGGTCTGCCCTGTATAGCGCCAACACGCGGACACGTACATTCTCCTTTATTATTAGTAGAGATAAAAATAATAGATGGATGTCTATTGTTTAAAGCGATTTTTAATATCAACTAAGAAATCTAATATGAAACTCATTGGCAGATTTATTTCTATGGTATCGAGTAGAATTTGCCTGTATGGTGATTGAAATAAAAAGAATGTAAAACTCCATAAGCGGAAAACTCTAATCATATTACACAAAAAAGAAACAAAACCAGTTTCCGAAAAGAAAAAATTTCCATCCAAATTCCACTTCTACCAATTTATTTTAATCTTTTCTAGATCAGTGGTGTGCGTGACCCCTCTAGGGGTCGCGGAAAAGTTTTTGTGGGTCGCTAAATTCATAGAAATTTATTTGACAAATTTTTTATATGAAAAAATGCCTTTTTTTATATGAAAAAAACGTGGTCCCGACCCCTACAGGTCGCGAAAAAATTTTACAAAAAGTGAGGGAGGGAAGTGAAAATAGTTTGTGCACCACTGTTCTAGATTATAAAAATGTAAATCAGTATTTTGAACAAAAATTGCATTTTGAACGTCGTCTCAACTGGAAGACGCACAATAAATGTACTTTTCAAGTTTCCCTCTCAGTTTCTGGACATTTCAGAGCTGGTGATTTAATTTTGTTTTAAAATTTATTTTAGAATGTGATGCTGAAATTTTTCATTATTTTCTAAATGTTTCATCAAAGACAATACCTATCAAGAACAGTATCATTTGCCTTTCAGCTTAACCAAATTATTACATTACTTACATTACGAAAAAATGAAACGCAAACGTACAATGGAAATAATAGCGACTGATAACTCCTTAACCTTTTCCAGGGCAGTGGTCACAAAAGAAGACGCCAACTTTAAAATTTTCTTAAAAAATCCCAATCCACTTTGAAACCCGGAAATATGCAAGAAAAGGCAGTTTATAGTACTCCTTTTAGAATGTAGATGGCAGCACAATGGAATTTAGGTTACGAATCGGAAATATTAGAGATTTAAAAATTCGAAAATTCCTTGACTCAGAGATACGAAAATTTGAGTTCTTGGCGCTTACAATCTTAGCAAATTCACTCGACAATTTTCCTACAATATTCTTGAAATTTCAATTTATGATTTTCTTTAGGATTGAAAAATATTTTTTGAGCGTATCAAGGTGCCTGTATCTAAAGGGGTCCTCATATGAGGGGGGGGGTGTCCCTAAAGGGATATGACGCCCATCGGAATGATGCAAGTTAAATTTTTTTTGTAGATTCTATGTCTTGACAATAAACTAAACCCATTCATGATGTTTTTTCATCATATTTCAAAAATTTTAATGCCTTGCACCGGAAATGGTTAAATCATATGGCCTTCATGAGTCAAAATATGCGTCACTTTTGTATCGAATTATAACGTCTATGAATGACTTAATTTTAGATAAAAGTTTAAAAATACAATAATTTGATGCATTCGAAGCACCTCGGTTAAGAATAAATGCATTGTTCAAGTACTTTAGAGAATTAATATTTATATGCAACTCTCTAATAGAATCCATTAAAATCAAGATCTTGCGCAGTATAGCATGATATAGCTGTCGTGCCATAAAACTAGCAACAAACAAACCATTAAAATCATCGATAAAGTAACCTCAAAGAAGTTGTGAAATAATTGAGGAAAGATACCTTTACGATAATAGACTAAGGAGGCTTAATTTAAAACTTGCAAAGATAAATTACGAGTTTGTTTGTTTATTAACATTTTTAAATTGGACTTTTGAACAAATAACGGTCATTATGGGATTCAATAAATATAAGTAAAGACATAATACTAGGTCAGAACTAGGGATGATTCGATACTGACGGTGCCACAATACAAATTCGGCTTATCCAAAAATTCGAATTAAGAGAAACTGAATTTTAAAAATGAGAACAATGGAGGAAACGACAATTTTCAACTAAAAATGTCAGAAAAGATTTATTTTTAAAATTTAACTGTTTTAATAAATAATGCATAATAAGCAATGATCATTTCTAGTATTGTCTTCAAGCTCCTCACGCTTATCTGGTTTTGTTTTGTGCATAGTTTTGATAAAAGAAATTTTGATACTTTTTAGTGCACAAATAAAAATATTTTACAGACATTTTTATCATTATCTTTCTAATTTCATAAATGTTTATAAACATGAAGGGATCTAAAGCGAATTTTTTAAAGTTGACAGCGAGAGGGAGCCACTCGCATGGATTCAAAACTCAATTAAAATCCATCGATTACCTTAAGTTCTGAAAATATTAATGTACTGTCATTGGAAACACGCAACAAAATTTCTAAGATGTAGTACATCAAAAAGCGAGTGAAAATATCGATTTAAAAATTCCATTTTTAGAAAAATGAAACAAGCCAAGTTAGAAAAAAGAAAAGCATGCAATATCGGTTTGAATTGAAGTAACAATCCAGACATCTAATCCAGTTTACAGAATATAGGAAGTTTCTGTTTCATAAACTCACTTGAGACGTTCTGGTATTTCAATAAATTAATTGGCTCATATCTTGGAGGATTTTTTTTTCAAAAAAATTTTAAAATATGCAACTTTTCGAAAATTATTTTTCTTTACTTGCAGAATCTAAATATTATCCCTCCCCAAGAGGATGAAATTATAAATTGTTTGAATCTTGTTTAAAAATTTATTCGATAAAATGATTATTGCCTTATGACTGAAACTCATTTATTTTCATCCCATTCTCGTCTTTCATCTGAGGCATTTGTTTCTTATTAGAAGCTTTTGCTACTAAACTATCGCAAGTTTGCTCCTAATCTTGACATGGGTAGTAATTGTAGTTAATTAAATTTTCGAAACGGAACATTGTGCGCGCGATCTATACTACACCGATTTTTTCATTGAGATTATAAACGCTTCATAACAATCGGATTAATAATTTTAATGACAATTTGAAACAAATTGCATCTTAGTTGTGTTAATATACTTGGAAAACCATATTTTACCCAATTTCCACAGTTCCTACTATAACAAGCCTCTTGCGAAGAATACTGAAACGAATATTTTTATTCTCTTCAGTCTTACTATCGCCAGTGTTCGCTGTTGACAGATTTTATATACTTGTATACGATATTACTCCTGAAAAGAACAAGATTAAACCATTCAAAAATCTCTGGAAAATAGCCTACATATGAAAATGGTCCATATTAGCACCTTTAGATTCTTTGCTGTAATGAGGGTCTGAGGTGATGTGAAGTTGCAAAACGTGAAAAATTCGTCCTTGAAGAAATAAAGTGGTTGGAAACAATGCTCCCCCATTTTATAATTTAGAAAATAACCACTCCCAACCACTCGCTTCCCCCGATTTAGTAAATTCTTTAACTTGTTTGTGAACTCATTGGCAGTTACAGTAAAGCACCGTTTATACGTCTCTCATTTATAAGTCGTTTCATGCATTATGCATTGTAATGATAAGGCGCTTCCTTTATACGACTCAAAGCTTCGGTTATACTTCGTTTCCCCCCGTTCTAAAATGTGAATTTCCTCCTTTTTCGCATGTGAACTCTCATAAAGATATCGTGACTTCGAAATTGTTCACAATTGATGAATTAATAGGAGACTAATTGTCTAGTATTTAATATTCACAGACCAACAGCACTTCAGACGACGGTTCAAGATTTTCTTAATTGAACGCCTACCCGCATGTACATAAATCCTATAAGATATGTATAATTAGTACTCAAGATATGCAATAAAGGATTTTTCTCACTTTTATGATAAATGTTAAATTTTGAAATTTAAATATTGATTTACACATTATATAGTATTATACTAGTACTATCTTGAAAACTTTAAAATGAATACTTTTAATTGAATTTGCATTAGTAGCATTCAATTTGAAATTGTCGAAGTTGTTCATTAAATTTTCGATTATACATCTTCTCATTTATACGTCGTTTTACATTAGTCTCTTAGAAGACGTGTAAACTGTGCTATACTGTATTTGAAAAATAATTTTTCCTTGGTTACTTTTCTTTAAATTCGTTATTTCGAATAACAATGTAATTTGGATATCTGGCATTTCTTGTAACTAATACGATATTTTAAGAATACGATATTATTTTAATGCTTTAGATGTAATGTAAATGCCTTGTTCCTGTTTCAAACTCAAGAACCACTATCGTTTTATAATTAACTATTCTGTCTTGATTGATAACGTATGTCTTGTACGTTTCAAAAGAAATTATCTGTATTTCGCCTGATAACGGTTACATTTATATTTAACGAAACAATTATGAAATAGATATGGTTGAAGTGTGAAATTTAATCGTATACTAGCTGCATGGCCCGGCATTGCACGGGCTATCTCGAATAATGCGTCATTCCCTGGCGTAAAGAAGTGAGGTCATGTGACACAAACACTTAGATAAACCAGCGTTGCTGGGGATTCAAATTTTTTCATATGTCCGCCTCCAGTTTATATACGCATGAAGCGAGATGCAGTGCATACATGAACTCTCAAATTAAAATCTCACGAAAAACATTTTTAGTAAAAACCCTATTTGAGCAATTTATTTTTTCCCGTTCCTTTGTATCAATTACCAAAACCCGCACAAAACGCCTTCCGCATTGCATTGCTGCATTGTTGAGGGATCCATATTGCTTTGTTGCTGTTCTCAACAATGAAACAGAAACACGCAATTAAATATTTGTTTAAACAATAAAAACGGTTTGAATTGCCCTGCAACAACGAAAAGTATTGTCGTAAATTAGTTTTTAATTAATCTTTTTTACTAATTAAAATTTCGGAATTTAAATGGCCAAAATGGATTCCTTGGATTATTCCCCATCTTTTGGTACTTTCCGCGCTCTTCTCCGTTCTGCGGTTCGTGAGAAGATAGCCTCACATACATACGCGTCGAATTTTAATAGTTTAGATTACAAAAAATATTTGATTATCTTCGATATTTTTTTCCAAGATTTTTTATAAATTATAAAGCAGTTTCGAGCCTCTAGTCCGGAATAATGTAGCTTTGTCTGGCTCGGGTGCATCAGCCATTGCATTCTTTACATAACGATTTTAAAACGCACAAATTAGAGAATGATTTTATGGCACGACTTTCTTTTCTTTGCTTTTTTTCAATGAACGATTTTCACATCATGCAATTTACAAATAATTTGCCAGGCAGAGAATATCATGACATTGAAAATAATACTATAAGATTTGCTATATTAGGAATAAAATTGAGGCTATAGGTTCTAAGGTAATAATAGCCAAAGCTTTGTATTTCCAGAGGCGGCTTGCCTTCCCTTCTTGGGCTCCGTTATGGACAGTGGCGTCGGGCCTCGGCTTATTTCGATATAATATGGGACGAAAAAGTTTTGTTCTTTTAAATCAATCGAAACAAATCTGAATATTTTCAAAGTTGAACGCTTCAAAAATCATACATTCAGAATCAAAACTATTTCAACAATCAAATTACTGCTGATTAAATTACTTATAATTTTAACTTTAAATGGTTCCAGCCAACAAGCTGGTCGCCAACGACGGCTAGAGAACAATAAAAATAATAAAAGCTAATCTGTGTCGGTTGGCAATTTACAGGCTATACCTTTGAACCGAGAACTGCCATATTTGGCAATTGTATGAATTAGTGAAGGGAATGTGGACAGCATTTTTGAAATTTTAATTATAATTTTAATAAAATAAAATAAGCGAAATTTTCCTGTTTTCCGACGATATCTTCGGATTATCGCATAAGAAATTATTAATCACCTTCTTAAAATTCAGAAAATTCTTTTCTATAATGTCAGATTTGTTATCGTGTAACTTGTACTTTAGTTTTAAAAGTAATTTTAAATATGATTTCAAATATTTCTCTTCGTTGTTTGAATGAAAGTCAAGTTTCATTAAATCATGCGTTTGTCTTCCATTGTTATAAACGAAAACACGAAGATGCTATTTATTTTTCGTCTGCTCATTTTGTCAGGCTTCATTGGAAAGAATGTTTTGATTTTAAATTTTTTGGGATTAGATCAGTGTTTCTCAACTTTTCAGTATTTGCGACACAGTTTTCAATCATAATTTTCACTCGCCCCCTCTCGTACAATAACAATGTATACAATAGTGTAGTTTTGTATTTTGGCGATAAAGCTACACTACGACCTTTTATTAAAAACCTTACAAATTACCAAGAAGTAAATTTATTGATATTATGCAACACCGATCCGCTGCATTGACAAAGCCAAAATCGCTCTCTCTTCTTGTCTCTTAATCTCTATTGTTCTGTCTTAAACCCACCATATGTGATATTCTTGCGCATATTTACGGATCCTACTATGGTTTGGATAGAGGTCGCTTTTCATTGGCTCACTGCGTCACGTGACTTCGCTTGCTTCTGAATGATGTCGTAGGAACGCGCTTAGTTTGGATTTCGATTTTTGTCTCGGCTATTGTATCATGGAGAAACCAAAATTATCTTTATCTTGAATTCATCATTCCCTTTAGAAATATCCAAATAATCGTAATTAAAAGATAATTTTGGTTTCTCCATGATACAATAGCCGAGACAAAAATCGAAATCCAAACTAAGCGCGCTCCTACGACATCATTCAGAAGTAAGCGAAGTCACGTGACGCTGAGAGCCAATGAAAAGCGACCTCAATCCAAACCATAGTAGGATCCGTAAATATGCTATTCTTTGCGGCTTCGCGAATCACTAATAATTATTAAACTTGTTTTTATTTTAGTACTGATAAGTTAGTTATTAAATACATGTGCAGTACTGATATAATCATATTTATAAGTGTATTATATCGGTGTTAATGTGCATTTTATTATGTCAGAATGTATTTATTTATACTTTATTTTCAGTAAAATAATAATTTTTTTCAATATTTTCTTTCCGATATGCTCGCCCCCCTATTCAGTGTTATAACGCCCCACATGTTGATAATATCTGGATTTGATGGATAGTTTTGCAGTTTAACTAGAGGAGTAAGCAATGATGAATAGCATTGATATATTTTCCATTTTTAAATTCTGCTGTTCTTGTATTATAATTTTATGTATAAAAATAAATTATAGAGCTCTTGGTTTAATATTTTGCTTTATATTTTAGTGCAATAATTTTTTTAATGAATATGGATTAGTAAGCAAGCCTCTTAAATATTCAGTAAATTATGGTACACAATCAAAATCGATGTCGAATGATACGTTATAGAATAAATTTAACTTACGATTTTTAATTAAAGTTCTAAATTTTAAATGAGAGATCACGTTAATTAGGATGCGCATGAGCAGAAAGCACGCAAGGCTTCTAAAATAGTACAAATAAAATGTCTACAGAAATTTGAAGTTATAAAAGACTTCGCTGAGGAAGCCAAGAAGAAAAGTTACGTAGAAGAGATAGAACAGCTCAACTGCCTTGTTTTCTTTGCTGTCTAGCTTGGCCAATGTTGGGCCATAAAAGATCAATCAATCTTCGCTGTGTAAATTATAGAAATACAGTGTGTCAGTAAAGTCACGGTGCACTTTTGACCGGTCACAGGAAAGCAACGGAACAAGATAGACAGGCGCATTTTCACCAAATAAAAGGAAAATTCTCCAGGTTTGCATACCTGTTCCGCGCAGTTCGATGTGGGCTCCATTTGCTGCCCTACACACATCTAAACGATAGTCCAGTTCTTCTCACTCACGGATAAGGACGTCTGGTGTAACAGAGCGAATAACGTCCGTGATTCTCTGTTTTAAATGATTAATGTCGTTGATACGTTCACTGTACCCATGTTGCTTCACATAACCCCACAAGTAAAAGTCTAATGGCGTTATGTCCGGGGATCGTGGTGGCCATGCCATGACAGCACCCCTGCCTATCCACAGCTGGGGGAATGTATCCAGAAACTCGCGAACAATGTTGCCTTAGTGTGGAGGAGCGCTGTCGTGTTGAAAAATGACACCTTCTAGAAATCGTGGAACTGCATACAATTGCAACATGTCAAGGTAGATGTTTGACGTCACAGTCGGCTCCGCACGGTGCGTGTTGTTGCGTCATCACCTGCGCGCACACCGTTACACTACAGACCCTCTTTGGGATACTGTCCAAAGTAGAGCAAGTTTCAACCTTTCGTTTCTGTTCGCCACAACAAGCGTTCATAACTGCAGCATGACTTTACGGACACACTGTATTTCTCTTGCGCGGCTCTCCCCAAAAAATACGTTATTTAGTTATAAAATTAGGCAACATGTATAGCAAACAATGGATCACATGATTTCAATGTCCAATTCGGAAATTTAAAAGCACGTGGGAATCTCGCTTCCTAGGTGGGTATCATAATGGTAGTGTTAGTCTTCTGGGCTCATCGAAAAAGAGTCGTACCCATGTAAGGTCAACATATGTGTCGCTCGTAATTGGGCTATAATACGTTGACCACAGTTCGCGTGTCGGTTGTCGCTGCGGTCAGTTTTGTGGTGTACCATGGATGCTAAGGATTCTCTGGGGTAATTCTTTACGGTTATGTAAACATAGAATTTTGTAATCAATTTTTTACTCAATTCTAGTTATGCTATAGTTCTGAAATTTTGAACAGTTTATTCACAATGACGATATCGTATTTTAATATTTTCAGAACTAATTTTCATTTAATGTATTTTTTAAATTAAATTTTGATTTCATTTGAAGAGTGTTATCTGGTAGTAAAATTTGAGAAATTTAGTGCAATATTCCATAATTTTTAAAATGCATTACGAAATATCTCTACTACTAATAAAGGAGAAAGTGTGCGTGCATGTTTGTGTGTTGATTCTCTACAGGACAGACCGCTAGGCCAAGAGCTACGAAATTTGGCACACACATACTTTGGAGGGTGAGAATGTGCACCTTGGAGCATTTTTTTAAAAAAATTAATTAGAATTTCAATTTATTAAAAATTAAGCGAAGGTTTGGCGTTTTTCCTTAATAACTTCCGAAAATATAACAGGACAAAAATCATTTTTACACCATCTGAAAGTGCAAACAATTTACCTTTCGAATGATGTCAAGTTGCCGTACAATGTTTTCTCAAATTTTAATAAACTTTTAAAAATATTTTTTGGCATAATTTACAACAATACTTTTCATTGTTGCAACGCTACTCAAACCGTTTTCATTGTTTAAACAAATATTTAATTGCTTACATCTCTTTCAGTGTTGCATTAGGATATTATCGCAGATTAAATTTGGCTTTGATATTTTATTTCATCAAAATTTTTGAAGTCTGTAAACCAAGCTCGCCGAGATATTACTTTGCTTACATTAAGAAATATATCCATTAAGCTGAATGGTTATGGTTGCTATGTTTTCATTCTTTTCTTAACATGTTTTAATCAAGTTAACATGACGCTGGCCAAAAATGTGCTGCGTCATTTTGATGTTGAAATCAAATGCATATTTTACGAGAGAAATAAGAAAGTGAAGATGATGCCGAACAACATGGAATTAGAGGTTACATGGTATGGTCAGTTATTTGACTCCATTAGGAACATTTATGTAGACAATGAACAGCAGAAGTCCAAGTTCACTAATAAAACATAGATTAAATATCGACCACAATCTGAAGTTTAAAGTCACGTTGTTAAAAGAACCATGAATATAAAATGATGCAAGATTTAATTGAAATCGTATTCCCGGCGAGCAAGCCGGTCGCCGAAGGCGGCTAGTATTAAATATTAAAAGTTTCTAAAAGGCACTCGTTGCTTTGTGTACTAATATCTAGAACATAATTTCACTTTTCACCAAAAATCTGTAGATAAAATAAAAATCGTAAAATATTGAGGAATATGTGGCAATAAATGTCAAAATTTTTCAAGTAGTCATTGAAAATGAAAATATGTAATGAATGTGAATAAAACCCTAATTTACTTCGAAAATTTATATCAGCGCCTCATATTCCTACGATTTTGTTTTGGCACCTGCATTTTTGATAAAAGATTTTCTACTTTATAAAATACACCGTGTTTGAAAAACATTTTTATACATTACGTTTACCTTAAAATATTTTGTCATTTATTTTTTTTAAGAACTAATAGTTTTTATTTAAGAAGAGTTGTTTATTTCAGGGTGAAAAGAAAAACGAAACCGTATTCTTATAGTTCCTCCTTCGAATCATTTCTCGACTTTTTATTATTTTGCTTAGGTAGCGCTTTTTCTGCTCACCGATGTCCGGGTGTCTTCCCAGCTCTCTCGAGATCCGCCCAGAACGAGGAACAACAAACAGAGTGAAAGGACGGTCTTGTTTCCGGAAACCAATGTGACGGAGCACTCACTTCCGGTGTTTCCGGATCCCGTTGTGTCGTACGTGGGACGACAGCAACCTCCTCTGGCGCCACCCACCGACAACTTCGGGCACCCACTCTGCGCCCAGAAATCGGGAGACACCTTCTGCGAGAAAGTGGATAATTACCCACAGTGAGTTTATTCCTTGCGATTATTTTTTATGCATTGCTGTGGGTTTGTTAGATTCGAGTAATTCGAAGTAAAATACAGTCAAACTTGGATAATTCGAAGTTGAAGGGACCAGAAAAAAAGTTCGAAATATCCAAAAATTCGAATTACATATATTCTCAAACAGAAGAGATAAAGATTAACTCCAAGATCAAAGATTTAACACATAAACTTTATCTAAGAATAATGCTACATTTTTTTTCATTAAATCGAACATTTTTTTACTAGCTTAATTATTCATCACTTTTAAAGAAAGGCAGATATTTTTAATTTCTTCTGTGATTGCAATCTGAAAATGCAGACAGGCTTTGGATGACCAATCAATAGTGAATGCAGTAGGGAGGGGAGAGGGTAACATTAGAGGGTGGACAGAAAAAACCTCGAAAATTAAGTGACATTCCAACCCTCGCTTTTCTTTTCCTTAGCTGAGAAAAGTCTCGGGAACAATTTTTACCGCAATATTTTAAAGGCATTCATAGGGAAAAATTCGAATTATCCACGATTTTTTTAACATTATTTTAATACAGAATGCTAGGGACCGAGCAAAATTTTCGAATTATTCAGAATTTCGAATTAAACAAGTTCGAATTATCTAGAATTGACTGTACATAAATAAAAAAAAAAAAATGAAACGCATCGTACGAAATTCGCAACTCTGGCTGCAACTGATATATGTACAGTGTGTCCATAATGTCATGGAGGACTTTCAAAACTAGTTATCGATACAACCGATCGATAAGTTTCAAAATAGATGCCAAATTATTCAACTTCTTACCGAGTTTACTCAGTTAAGTACAATTCTATGTGGCTTCCATTTGTTTCCCTAGACATATCCAACTGATACTCCAGTTCTCACACACGACGAAGAACATCAGGTGAACAGCTTCTGTTATTCTTTATGATCTGTTCTCTTTGAGATGTTCTTTCATAAAGTGAAACTAATGAAGCGTCGCTTAACAAGCAAGACCATCTATCTCAATTTTTGAAATTTCAAAGAGGAAGATTCAAATGAATTTTTAGCAGCAATAACGAATATTTCCAATTTTTTCACGTCTGGTTGGAACATGTGGTCTCGTGTTCATAGTAGATCTTTAAAAAAATTCATAAATATTCGTTGTTGGTTGCGAAAAATTCATTTGAATCTTCCTCTTTTGAAATTTCAAAAAATTGAGATTTATTTACAACCCGCCCCGGCCCAGCCTACCCAAGAGGGTGTAAGGCCTTCCAGGAGGGGAAAGATAAAATAAAGCCGGAGGGGGAAACATAAAACAAAAGAAATGAACTACATTAAAAAAGAATTTACAAAGAACCCCAAGGGGTCAGCAAAACAATTTAAAAATCATCGTTTACAACAACTCCAAAAAAGGAAACAGCAAAAACACAAAGTACAAAAATATTAAGAGCAAAAACGCGAAGAGCAAAAACTTAACATTAAAACACGAAAAGATTAAGAGCAAAAACGCAAAAAGCTAAACATTAAAAACAAAACGCATACAAAAAAAATTAAGATAACCAAATCAAAATCAATAGCATTTAAAACCAAACGGGTACAAACAAAAATAGAGGGACGATAAGTATTACAGAAGCACACCAGAGATCTAACAAAAACTTTACAATGGACAAGATAACAATTTAAAAGAAAACAAAACAATTCCTAAAATCGTCGAAAACTCAAACAGTTAACGAAGTATTAGAATGACACCAAGTTGAAGAAAATAATAAAATTTTCTGAAACCGGAACACTCCAATCAAATCCAAAGACTCGGTACCGATTAAGCCTTTTGCACATGTCCCCACAGAATCTGAAGATCTTTTCAAGTCTCAAAATGCACTTCCTATTTTTCAATAAATTTTTGAACCACTCAACCCGATGATTCAGTGCGGGCTCTTTAAGATGATTCTCTTTACGGGTCTATTCTGGTACCCCCAGTTGGGGGGGGGGACGTCACTTTTCCCGTTGTTAACGTGAGGAAAAAGTGACGTCTCCCAACCCAATCGGGAGTACCAGAATAGACCCCATGGTCAGCGGGCAATGACAAACAGTGATCCGCGTCACCTGGTCGACCACAAAGCAAAGTGGTGAGTGATTTTAGTTTTTTAAATCTGTGTAGGTAACAGGGGAATGGACCGTGTCTCGTTAAAAAGTAAACTAAGCATTTGTTATGGACCAGTAATTTTTTATTTACGCAGGGCACGAAACTCCTGGCCCTTTTCTCCGAGTCATAATTTTCCCAGTTATATTGCCAATCTTCCATTAGATTTTTGTAATTTTGAATTTAACACATGAGAGCGGGGTTTGGACATTCATATTCCGGCCCTCAGTTGTGGCCAATTTTGCATGGTGAGTGGCAAGCTCATTACCCGGGTCGCCGACATGTGCTTTGACCCAGGTGAGCCCAACCGAGTTACCAGCCAAATATAAATTCTTTTCTGCCTCTATTACAAATGCAGACTTTAGCCTGGAACTCCGCAAAGCCTCAATCGAGGATTGACTGTCGGTATATATATTAATTTTGAAGCCGTTCTCTTGGGCCCAGCGGACAGCGAAATTAATCGCCACCAGCTCGACCTGAAAAACGGTATTTTTCTTGCTCAGTTTGAATTTAAAAATCTTAAAGGGATGTACATTTTTGAGAATGCACACCGAGAGCTCACAATCGTCTGCGATCCTAGATCCATCCGTGTACACCTCAAATTGACTATTTGCAATTTGAGGTTTAATGTCAATAATTTTGAACTCAATTGGGACACTGGACAATTTAACAAAATGATCAAGTTCACCAACATCCAGAACACGATCGAGCTCCGAATACCAACAAACCTAGACCTGAAATTTTTGAAATTGGGTTATTCCATGTGAAGACACCCAATATTAGAAAAATTTGTTGCTCCATAGTAACAGATTTTTTTAAAAAAAATTACGACTGAAACTTATGGTGGTGAAACCCTCGTATATCAATTTGTAAAACATTTTGTCAATTATTGGCCGAGATATGGACATTTGAAAAACGGTCATTTTTAGCAAATTTCGGCCATCTTGGATTTGGAACTACTGTGAAAAATTGCAATAACTTGAGAAATAATGGTTAAAATTCAACAATTTTGGTACCAATTTGAAGCTATTTATATGAGGAATATAAATACAGTGTTTAACTAAAATTAAATATATTTTTTACTATTTGTTTACATGGAAAATGAAAAAAATCTTCAGAATTTAGCCAAATTTAATGGGCTGTAAAAAAATGGCTCATAGTATTTTTTTTCTGAAACTTGGTAGAAACACTAATCAATGTGTGCCCTTTAAGTATAAAAAAATTAGGAAGGTAATATTTATTAACAACTAAAAAAAAATTTTTTTTAAACCCAGGAATATCGAGGTATGACTTCTTGTTGCTGGAATATGCTAGTAAATCTGTTTCTAAAAAATAAGTTATCATTCTTATACTTCATAATCTTAATTTTAAATATTGAAAAAGCCTCTACTATACTCAAGTACATTTAGAGCAATAATTTCAAAAATTGCATCAGAAAGATTTAAAAATTGGACTATCTAAATTTTGCTCATTACGCCCAAGAGAATGTGTGACTGCTGGAAATGAAGGTATTCATTATCTGCATTTGCATATATCATCAAAATATTAAACTCGTGCTTCATGCTCTTCATATTCATGACTATATTTCACTGTTAAGAAAACTAGTTTGTTCCTCTGAATCCGAAAAGTGAATGGTACACAGATGTGATAACTGTCCAACTGTGGAAATTCTGAAAGAAGAATTAATGTTTTCCAATGAATTAGAAATGATTAATGAAATTTTTTACAAACAATTGGTGAAAACTGATGGTGCAGAACTGAAAACAATTATTACATCAGTTGATGAATTTGTTGAAAATTTAGTTGCAAATCTGTCTACATTATGCACCCATCACTTCTTCACAAAGCTCAGAGTAAGTACTTTAGCAAATCAAAGGATGAATTGATGGAAGGTACTGCTATTATTCTAGCAAATTTTTCTGAAAACTATACTTGTATCATGCATGATGCTATCCAAAGTGTTCATTGGAAGAAAGAGCAGGTGACAATTTGTACTTTTCTAGCATATGTAAAGGACACTGCTAATGACAAGTTGAAACCTATTCCTATGTGCGTAATTAGTGACCATTTGGTCCATCAACATTTTGGACTTTCCAAAAAGTAATTGATCAGGATTTAATTAAAGAAATGCCACAAATTAAATAGTTAAAGTATTTCAGTGATGGATCATCAGCTCAATATAAAAATTCTCAAAACTTTATAAATCTCTGTCACCATGAAAAAGATCATGGTGTGAAAGCTGAATGGCATTATTTTGCATCTTGCCATGGGCGAGGAGCTTGTGATGTCATAGGTGGTACCATAAAACGCATGGCAACCAAAGCAAGCCTTCAGCGACCATATAAAGACCAAATATTAAAAGCTTCTGATTTGTATAAATTTATGAAGGATTCTATTAAAGGAATCGACTTTTTTTGTAGAAAAATCTGAAATTGAGATTTCTCATTGTCAATTAGCAATGAGGTATCAAACCGTAGATACAATTAAAGGAACAAGGTGAAATCGCAGCTTTGTTCCTATAAACGAAACACAATTATTGTTTTCCAGGGTATCAGATTCCACCACAACATTTATTGCTACTTTAGGAAGCAAGACCATACCACTGACATTCCAAAATGAACAATATGTTGCCTGCACACATGGAATTAACTGGTGGATTGGAAAAATTGTGGAGTGCTATGATGAATATAATGACCATAAAATTATGTTTATGCATCCTCATGGTCCAAGTGCATCGTATACGTGGCCGAAACCTTTGGATGTGTGTTGGATTCCATACGAACACATAATGAAAATTGTGTCTGCTCCCTCAACTAACACACAAAGAACATATAAAATAACTCCTGAGGAAAATAACTGTATTGAACTATTACTCAAAAATCTCAAGGTGGATTAAATTCATTTATTTTTTCCGAATGTTAAAAATAGTATGTATAGATTTCATTTATGCTTTTTAAAAATAATTATGCACTATGTCCATTTATAGTTATTTTATATAGCGGATATATATTCGAAGAAATATTTACCATTCCTATATTTTTTTAGATTTAAAACATGCAAATTATTATTCTTAGAAGCTTAAAAGAACTATTTGTCAATTTCTGAACTGTTCATTAAAGCTGGTTATAATCTGAAGGTATTTTTTTCACTTCTCATGTAATAAAAATATTAATTTCATGTTGTCTTAATATTGAATTTATTACAATTGTTTTCATTTGAAGCAGAAAAAAACGTAGATACAACACAAATTAGATGACAAATTGCATAATTTAGAGCTAGTTGTGTAGATGATGCAATTTATGAAATAATTGCTATAAATGTATTTTTTGAGTATAGTAAATGTTTTTTAAATATTTAAAACTAAGAATATGAAATATATAAGAATAACTTATTTTTTAGAAAGCGATTTACTAGCATATTCCAGCAACAAGAAGTTTCATACCTCGATATCCTGGGTTAAAAAAATTTTTTTTAGTTAAATATTACCTTCCTAATTTTTTATACTTAAAGGGCACATCTTGTTTAGTGTTTCTACCAAGTTTCAGAAAAAAAAATACTATGAGCCATTTTTTTTACAGCTCATTAAATTTGGCTAAATTCTGAAGATGATTTTTTTCATTTTCCATGTAAACAAATAGTAAAAAATATATTTTAGTTAAACATTGGATTTATATTCTTCGTATAAATAGCTTCAAATTGGTACCAAAATTGTTGAATTTGAACCATTATTTCTCAAGTTATTGCATTTTTTCACAGTAGTGCCAAATCCAAGATGGCCGAAATTTGCTAAAAATGACCGTTTTTCAAATGTCCATATCTCGGCCAATAATGGACAATGTTTTACAAATTGATATCTGAGGGTTTCACCACCATAAGGTTTAGTGGTAATTTTAAAAAAAAAATCTGTTTCTATGGAGCAACACTCATTGGGTGTCTACACATGGAAAGACCCAATTCTGTTTTGGCAGAAAGGTAGAGTGGAGGAAATCCTGCCAGGACGCCCCGTACCTGCGAAAAGGTGGTCCTATAAACTTTCTTGAATTTTAAGAGAAACACTCTTCGGATTGTTGTTAAACGCTTAATGTTTTCAGTATTTAATGATCCACCCCAGACGCCCGCGACATAGAGCAGGGCTTTTTCAACAACCACAAAATACTATGTTTTTAAAATATGTTTGTCTATACTAAAATCAAATTGAATGATACGGTTAAAATTTTGTGTAAGCTTAAAAATTTTTGAGTGTAAGGTCATAATATGCGCGGTACACGCCAATCTTTATCAATATTAATACCTAAGTATTTCAGGCTGTTACTAACTTCTAATCCTTTATTGTTCATTTTAAAGCAGGGAGATCTGTTAAACACGACTTGACCCGTCCTTTGGCGATTTAAGTTTTGTTTCGATCTAATAGCGATTGCCTGGCACTTGTCGACCACAATTTCAATTTTAGAGAAGTCGGGTTTTCCATAATCTCCTCCAATATTTCATTTGTGTTTGTTTCCAACACGCGTCTTGATCTGGCAGTGGAAACTAGCGCCAGGTCGTCTGCAAACGCTTGTATTAGAAATTTTTTGCTATTTAAATTCAATATTGGGTTAATGTAAATATTCCAGATGCACGGGAAGATAACAGATCCCTGAGGACAACACATGGTGCAAACTCTCTCAATCCTGGTTAAGCCATCGTCGAAAACAACTCTTCTGTAAGCCAAGTAATGAAATATAAAGTTTCTAAAACATTTGGCAATGCCATAAAAGTCGAGTGTCCTAAAAAGAACCGACCAATCTAAGCTGTCAAAGGCCGATTTTAATAGAAAGATTATACCCAAAGAAAAACCCACTTTGGTGCACATATCGTTGATTTAATTGATATCCTTGGGGCCAATCCTAATGTCAATGTTTTTTCTTTTCTAAGTGAAGTTTAACTTTTTAAAATGATTTAGTTTTAACAGTTGCATTGTTTTAAAATTCTTTTGGATCTGCAAATAATGAACGTTTGGCTCAGTATGGCTAATTTGGCCCTTGTGCCATTAAACCAAACCAAATTAATATCAAGAGAGACCAAAGCACTTTGCTGGGTGTCTGTTTTCCTTTTATCTTGTTACTATGTTATTAATGGCCATTTCACAGCTTTTCCCCTCCCTAAATCCAAATTGATTGTCGCGAATGATATTGAGCTCCTTGCTTGTAAAGCGACGATATTTGTATTTTGCTTCGTTCGGGAAAAATAGGAATCGGAATACCCGCCATGAATTTATGGCCATATTATATATAAACCACTAAATTTTAAAAATAGTTCATGCTTTGTTAGAAAGGAAAATTATATCTTAGATTATCTTAGGTTAGGCAAGTTACGACGAATGTTTTGTGGGTAGGTGGTACGAGAGAGTATGTAACGAAATTCTAATGAGACATTTGGCAGCTCAAGCTTGGAGTTTGAAATCGGGCTATATGGATAGTGATGTGATAAATTAATTTTTCAGCGTTTTTGAAATTCTTTTTCTAGCCACTTAAATTCAAAATAAAACTCTTTTCATTTATACATCGCGAAGGATTTTGGTTTTTCCCATGCCACTGGAAAATATAATTACAGTCGCTTTAACTATCCGACATCGATATGGCCTTTCGAATAGCATCACGAGTATCCATAAAATTGCCGAATCCGCAAGTTTCTTTAATTTCAGTTTCCAAATGAGGGAAAAATCCCGTTTCGATATACAAAAACTTCGACATCGTTGCAAACTGCTTTCTGTTTTTGGCCTTAGCACTGAGAGCACGTCACTAGTCACAGTTCAAGTGTATAATTTCAAAATCGTCGCAAAGATGAAATTTTCGACTTAATTGGAAAGAAGGATACCTACGATTAAAATAAAAGTTCTCTTTGTTTATTTACCATTATTGCAACATGTATATAATTTGTAATAAGTCACAAAATCTCCAATGATAAATTAGTTCCTTTGAAAAATCAATATGTGAAGATTCTTTGTCTTGGAGATCTGAGGACTGAAATTTTCTCATATTTGCCAGCCAGGATCAAAAGTTCCAAAACACTCTAGGATATTTTTATATTTCATATGCTTACTGATACGAACGGTTTATTTTTAAATTTTGAAGATTCAGAACTATATAATGTAATCATTTAAGATAATACCACAGCGAACAAAATGTTCCCAAAGTTAGACCAAATGCACTAAAGTTTGGACAGTAGCATAGGCATTTTTTATCGCCTGATGTGTTACTTTTAATTTTATAATTTAAAAATAAACTGGCTTATCTATGAAAATAATTTTTTACCCTTCGTTGGCGTAACTTATTTAATTCTAATTAAGACCTATAACCATGAAATGATTTACTTGCATCAAAAAGTACGAATAACCTTCTTTCAAAAAAAGTCTTATTATTTTTTTTTAACTTTTTCTGCTTATTCCTCCAGGACAGAAAAGAAAAAAAAAATGGGGGAATGAGCTCCCTTTACCTCTCCATAAAAATATATGCAATGCTGCATTCCGCTTATACAAAGCTTTACAAAATTTAACTATGTACTCTGGAGGAAATAAACCTGATATTATCCAGCAATAATTTTTCCAATCCCATAAAGAATTTGAAATTTATTTACACAGGCCCCTTAACCTTTAAACTTCATGCACTTATCATTAGGGATGGCGGTTATTGCGAAAATAACCGGTTTTTGAAATAATCGGTTTTCGGGGTTTTTTTATATAAAAACAAAGGTCGTTTGTAAAGAATTTTTATTAATACTGTTTTTACAGGAAATCAATCCATTGGCCAATATTTATCTATTCATAAAGACTCTTTCAGTAATCCGCCAATTAACAGACGCCTCGAGAAAGCGGTTGTCGTTGATTGGCCTAAGATGATGAAATTCAAAGCTTCATAACTTGATAAATTTTAGTGTAATCGAATTGAGCCTATTCTCCGATCCGATTTTTTTGCCCGGTTATTGGATTTTAAAAATATCCGAAAATAAAAAAAACCAGTTTTCGGTTAAAACCATTAGGTTTTCCCATCCCTACTTATCGCAGATAGCAGGAAAAAACTTACAATATTCATGCACTACTCATAGCATTCGTATTGATTTTATGTCTGATCAGACAACATTAGAAGATGTAGGCAAATCTAGTCGGAAATTAGAGCCGTGCTCATGCCGGATTTGTCTTGGGTGACGCAAGTCTCTATCGTGGGCGACAATTCTACCATAATTCAAGTTATGAAATATTGACAAAGCTATGGAAGTTTTGCCTTAAAATCTGATATTAGAACGGCTTTAGCAATACTCCAATTCCTTTCTTTTGAACTGCATACAGAGGACATTACTGATATGTTAAAAAGATTAATGAATTATATACACATCCGATTTATAATTTATTCTGTTTTATTACTCTTAACTCATCGTCATGAACACAGTGAAAAAAATATGATAATTACTAGTATGCGAAAGTATATTGAAAATGTTTCATAAGGATTAAAGAAGAAATTGGAATGAGTTGCCTTATGTCTGAATAATAAAAGAAAAATTCATGCATACAAGACCCAAATATTTAACTTTTATTTGTCATACGGCTCAGAAATGTCATTTACCATTTGCGGATATCTTAAATGCCCAGTGTTGCCTTTAAGCAGCATACCCAACTTTGTCTTCTAAAATTGTGAGAATAAGACGGAAGCTCTGATGCCTGTTGTTGCCTGTATTATTATTTATTAAAATTCATATGTGTTTGGCATCATAGAATTTTATCAAGGAAACTGTATTCTCGACTAAATTCCAGTTTTGCCAATTGGTAACAAACTGTTTTTTCAGCCCTAAACCATGCTTAAAAAATAAGATTTTTAAAAATATTTTTCCCATGTTTTAATTCAAGAAATGAAAGCAAAAAAATCGTTTTCTAATCAATTTTTTAAAAAATCGGACATCTAAGGGCCTTAATGCCTTTCGAGTCTTTTTTATACATTTAAAGGACGATTAAAAATTTATCCTTTTGTATTTGATTTTCCTGTTTTTCTGGTAAATATGATTATTGTTGATGATAAGAAGTTTAGATACAGAAAACGAAATCGATGAGTGCAATTTATTTCTGCAAATCCAATTTTTTTAGCTTTTTTAACATTAACTTGAAGAATAAAAGGCATTTAAAAGAACATCTTCCCATTCAGTTCAACGCTTTATTAATGTTGATTCTTTAATTATTTAAAAATAAAATTTGGTGACACTGAATTTGTTTTTCTTATTGATAGTAAAAGTAAACTTGGAACAGAACAAAATCCATACACAGAATCAAGGAACTAACTTGCAACATTTATTCTTCTCATAGTGAATTGTATGTGTTTTCGTTTTTTGGTTTTTTATGCACGCCCATACCGTTGAACTTACGGCGTTACGGTACTTTTAGACGTTTTTCGCCAGCAACTTTGAAATATTTATTGTTATTATACAAAATTTATTCTTGCATCACCTGAAAGAACAAAAAATTATGTTTTTAATAATACCAATTCCCTAATGATTCCGATGCCCTTTCAAAATTAATTTTAAACTCAATTTTTAACAATGCTTTCTATTGTTATAAAATCAAATTTATTATTTCACCAAATCTTCTATTCACGTGTTTTTTACCGCTGTTAAAGTTTCGAAAATATTGCTTTTTTTGTTCAAGGTAGACTTCTTACTTCCGCTGCGATTTCGTAGCGTGCACTTAACTTCCGTATTTATTTCGTAGTTTTGAACATGCAATCAAACATCCAGTGACGTTAGTTTAGTTACTACGCGATGTTTCGTTTAAATTTCACAAATTTTTGAATGATCCTAATTAGCGGCGTAGCGACCGGGGAGTAAGGGAAGTATAGATGCCACTTTTAGGGACGCCACGGCGACAAAAAAATTAATGCATTTATGCCAGTTTTTGAAGTAAAATATGATTAGAGGACGTAAGAAGAATACCCAGCCCCGAGGGCCAGTTGCGCTTGCTGAGCAAATGACGACTGGAGTAAAGAAAAATCAAATTCCCTGGGTGCCACGTACGCCCGCTGCGCCACTGGCCACGTTAACAAACCTTTGTGTCACCTTTTACAGTCGGAAAAATACCATGTCCAGGGCGCCGTTCACGCAAGTAACGTTTTGTAATTAAGTTTAAAGTGTTATAAATACTTAGACTTGAAAACATTTCTACCCCGATCAGCGCCGGATATAATGATACTATTAGTACACGTGTAACTTTGAAATTGGTCACTGATACTTAGCCTAATGATCCGTTTGGTTGACAAGACATTTAACGGACATCTCTTAAGGTCAGTGACATTTAACTTACTTGTATATCTATGCATATGTCATAGTTAAATTTATGTTTAACAACTTAAACTATTGTTTAAATTAGTTAATTAAATAATTATTTTTGTGTAACCACTAATATTAATAGTGTAATATTGACCTTTTCGATACTCAATGATATGTAATTGGAGGAGATTGATCGCGATTTCAACTTGAAGGCTACATTTAGTGAAACTGGGGGACATGAATTTTGCAAATATTTGACAGCCGGGTTAAATATGAGCACTGGTAGCCATACCTTAAAAATTAAGTTTGTATTATTAGCATAAAATGCTCTACAATATTCATACAATATCTTTACGATGCTGTGCGGCATGCAGAATATAATAACATTGTGGAGATATGGTAAAATATCTTGTGCTAATAGTGTCTTTACGGATTTTATACAACTATGTAGGTTTGTGTCGAGTCAATTTTCTGGATTCCGTTGCAATATGGTTATCAATATATTTGGTCTCCTTCAATACTGGAAAATGGTTGCGGGCTATATTTAAATAACATTTTGCATGCACTCTCATTAATTCAGTGGAAATGATTAACCCATGAAATGATGCCACAGAGCTAATAATTTAATTCATAATTTAAGTGATATTAATAGGAAAGCATTTCCATTTTCTATATATTGAAAGTTCTGTGAATTATTTTCACCACGTAACGTAAATCATCTCCCAAAAGACGAGAGTTTTTCTTGCTTCATTTCTCCTTTTATTGCCTTGTTGCAACTTCATAAATTACGAAAACGGTTTCTATCGCTGATTTCATTAATTTTCCTTCCTTTCATCAATTTCCATCTCCGTAATTGAGAAGAAGTAAAAGAAAAAAATGTTTTTTCCCAGGCAGGAAATCCGGAAAGCCATCAACTATTCGACGGAAGAGTTCGTGGAACTGTTCGGCACTATGGCCATCAGTTCTCGAAAATCGGGTGACCTGGACGAGGACACTGTCTGCAAACAGCAATCCAGGATTTTCTATCCCAGGGCGGCGGTCAACGAGAATGACCAATGGGCCTTCGTAGTAAATGATGTCGACTACATACAGACTGTCATGGCAGAAATATGCGAGTAAGTGAAAAAAAATAAGAAAATTATTCGCCAGCCTGTTTTGTCCTTCCTACTTTATTTCAGCTCTTCAACCTAGGGTGATTTCTTTTTCCTGTATAAAATCACTGAATACTTTTAACCACTTAACTTAATTCTGTACTTCGTTCAGTTACGTATTGCTAATAAGTTTTTCACAAAATCGATAAAGTAAAATGATTCGAAAATATCTGGATAAATTATCTTACCAAGAAGAAGCAAAATTGAAAAAGAATATAGAAATGAGCAATGAAAATAATTTTCAACGACCACTTCTTTCATTCGAAATAGTTTAATTAAAGAATTTTACAAGGATATTTTTCCCGTTAATTTCTTTATTATTTTTTTGCTATGTACACAACTGTATCTAGATAACGATAGGATGTGAAAATGAGTAAAACAACGTACATAAAATCTTTCTACAAGGTATAGTAAAATCTTTAATTTGCGATAAAATATCCCACTAAACTCATGCAAAAATGTGATTTTGCCACTTCTTTATTTTTGTAATGCTTTGGCTACCGTGGTGGAATGGTTTTGAGGACGCTTAGTACGACCTCCTTTCTGAGTTGCAGAGTTGCTTTTTGCTAAACAATTCTGTTTCGGCGTGAGCCTCGAGAGTAGAAGATTTTTTAGGCCTAGTGAGCATCGTATTTTGAATTAGTTCTGGCTACTAGTGCACTGTACCGCACTATAATTTCTATTGTTTGTCTCTCTGTTTATTACGCCCTTAAAATATGTGAATAGATTTTTTCTAAATCAGTCTCTCATTTCTAAAAGACAAGAAACATCGCATCTCCCATCTTCATTTAGTTGACGAAGTTATTTCAAAAATTCATAATAAAGGAATTCTAATAATTTTTTAAAAGCTAGATTCTTCTATTTTCTCTTACTTTTTTTTTGTGTCATGTTCTCGTCAGTTGTTACGATGAGATGATTAATAGCGATAGCTATTTGCGCTAGACCTCGCAATTTTTTAACATGAGATATTAAGGAGTTCCACATTGGACTCCCATTTTAAATTAAATAACTTCAACGGCAGATCGATAGAAAGTTAATTGGTGGAATGTTTAGTCTGAGAGCAGTAAAATCTTCATTACAGAAGTTTCAAAATAGTCACAAATCTTGCCGACGGTGGGTGACGTTCGCAATCATGCTATTCAGAGTCAGAGAAGCGTAAATTGTCTATACAGGCAATCGTTTGCAAGCTACACAAATCGATTCCAAAGATTGCATTTTTCGTGCTTGCATGGGACCATTTAGGCTTTCTTCCGGACCAACCAAGCACATTGCAGCTACTAACACCTATCGGCAGGTGAACCAATTGACTTCTACAGAGCATACAACTCTCATAGCATCACCGAGTTTCAATCTTCTATCGTCTCATACTAATTATTATTTTATTAAAATCAGGGAGATTCATGACGGAACACCCCCTGTATATTATTAAGCAGAAGAAAGTTCTGTGTAACCTGTAACTGATCAATATTTTATCAAAGATGATGTATGGAAATTAAACACCGATCGCTAAATTTATATCAGTCATTGGTGAAGTGACTACTTGCTACCATACGCGCAGATATTCTTTCTGCGACTAAAAAGAAGCGAAGCCACTGGTTTCTGCAAAAGTATATGATGCGAGTAAAATTTTCGTAGAATTTCTTGATTTTCCTTAATACTAATCGCGCTTCGGCGCAGAAACTTGATTCGCCGGAATTTGATATCAAATGAATTTATGTAATTCGATTTTTCATGTGACAGCTGAAGTAATTTTTAAATTGCGTTAGGCATTTAACCCCTGTTTTCACGTTGCTCACTGGAGTATACCAAGCAATATATCTAGTGAAAGGCTGGTTGCAGATTTCATAAAAAATAATGTGGTGAATAAAATTGAAAGCAAAATTGTATTACGATTTATCAGATTACAACAATGGAGAAAAAATATGTCATTTAAAATATTTGTTTTACAATGAAAAACGGCTGAGCTAGCTTTCTGAACAGCAATGAAAAGATATTGTAAACTATGCCGAAAAAATTTTTAAAATTCATTTAAAATTCAGAAAACGTGTACGCAGACAATTAATATCATTGGAAAGTAGTTGTTTACACTTTCAGACAGTGTAAAAATGATTTTTGTCCAATCATTTTGGGAAGTTATTAATGATAAACCACTTATTTCCTCAATTTTTAATTAAATTTCAAAGAAAAGGCTCACGAGCTACACATTCTATAACCCTCCAAAGATATTTTTCTTGCAATTCTGTAGCTCTAAATCCCAGCGGTCTCTACCAGCAGAGCGCCAACACATACATTCTCTCTTTTTTTATTAGTAGAGAGTATTCTGTATTGACAGTATGAGCCTCCGGCATAAAAAAAAAATTCAAATTTTCATCGATTTAAGATACTGAGATTATTTTTTATATCGAATGCGATTATTTACCTAGGCTCTGCTTCTATCCGACATTATTTAAATTACAATTAAATGTCTTCTTTTACTAAGTATTAAAAAATTGCAACTAAATGTTCGTCCTATAAAATGAAACTATTTTTTAAATGGCGTCAAATTCGCATAGCCTAAACCATTAAAATGTATTTTAATCTAAACGAATTCAAAAAAGATTAAAATCCTTATAAATACATCGCATTTTAACGACTTCAAGACTTGCTATATATCAAATTCAAAGAAGAAATCGATCATTGCGTTTTGGTCGTGACTGTCATAGACAAAAGTAGAGGCAGACAGAAGCCAGAACGGCTAGTGTAAACAGGACTCGCTTAGCTTGCACTAATTTTGCTTTTAGAGAATTTCTGTAAAATATATTCTGTCAATATATTCTGACATCACTTTTATAATATCTATTTACTCATGATATGACATAAATTGTAATTTACATTTTAAAATAATTCTAGCAGGTTCTAATATAAAAATCTCTTCTGCATGTTTAATAGAGCTTAGGAGATATTCAGTACATTGCATACTTGTTGTCAAAATGGAAAACAGAAAATACTTTGCAATGACAAAAGAAAGCAAAATAACTTTAAAAACACGCTTTTATAATTGTGCTCATATGGATGAGATATCTTTTATCATAAATATATGCACGTCAAGAATATATCATAAAGGCATCTCATAGGATTGAAATCTAAAATAGTGCTTGTTTGCATAGCGAAAATCTACGATGTACTTGCGCAGAGACTGAACTTTGTTTGCATGAAAATCACGATACACTGCTTGTTTGCGATAATCTACGATAGACTACTTGTTTGAAAATCGATAGACCTTGTTTGCAGAAAATCTGGACACGTTATCGATAGACTGCTTATTTGAAGAAAATCTACGATGAACGCTTGTTTGCAGAAAATCTGAAGCTGCTTGTTTGCAGAAAATCTACGATAGACTGCTTGTTTGCAAGATGAAGACTTTTGCAGAATCTACGATAGACCTTGTTTGCAAGAAAATCTACGATAATTTCTTGTTTGCAAAGAAAATCCACGATAACTGCTTGTTTTGCAGAAAATCTACGATAGACTGCTTGTTGCAAGAAAATCTCGATAGTGCTTGTTTGCAGAAAAAAATCTACGATAGACTGCTTGTTTACAAGAAAATCTACGATAGACTAGCATTTTTGCAAGAAAAATCTCGTGCAGATGTGTTGCAGAAAATCTACAATATGAGTGCTTGTTTGAAGAAAATAAAATGCTGTGAAGATAATGAACAAAATAATGGGATTCATATATGTGTAAAACAAGTTATCACAAGCGGGAGCATCAAAACATAAATTTATTCAGAAATATTAATATCTTTTCTTATAAATGAAAAAGGAAAATCCCAATTCGAGAGAAATTTAAGGTTTCTGTGGCTTTTCATCATTCTTCTAAAGTTTCGGACGAAACTTTTGAAAGTCGTTCCACGCAGAAACTCTCAACTGAGAATTCTTTCTTCACATATACTGGCGCTTAGATGGATCTGAAATTATCTACATAATATTGCTCGTGCCGTTTTGGATTGAGTGCTAAAGAAATCTCTTGAGTAAACTTTTGACGATTTGGGTAGTATTCCATTGGAAAATCACTCTGTCGCTCCAATAAGCGGAAGCTGCTCAGGATTTTCTGGAAGAATAAGCATGAAAGATATGTTTGAGGTTAACGGCTTGAATCATGTAATGTGGATGTCAATCGGTTCTGATAAAATGAAGCTCAGAATTTCTTCGAATTTTCCATTCATCCATTAATGATCCGCAAAAAGAAATCTCCAATTTAAATTTGCTTATATCAAAGGCTTCTGTACAATATATCAAGACACATTAGACAAATCCTATATAGCCCAAAACGTTTTATTTTGTTTAATTAATTCTTTTTATTAATACATATTGATGATTAATAGTGTTAAATCATTTAAAACGTCAATTCGCATTATGAATCGAGATGCGATCTAGCTCATTATCTATTTGATGAGGCACTCCTCTAATGTATTAGAAATTATCAGAAAAGAGGTCGAATCTCAATGTACTCAAAATTGAGATATACACTACTTTTCTCTTTATTATGGTCTATAAAATGTTATATTAACGTTTAATCTTCCAAGATGACTATCAGCCCTGGAGCATCGGAGCACCTTAAAGAACGAGAAAGCATTAGGGTTCAAAATACCGGCAGAAGCAGACTTGTTCTTTAATATAAGCCAAAAAATAGATGTGAGCGATTGCCATCAAGCATTTGTCATGAAAGCAGACTAAGCAAAGTCATGTAACGATGTAAGTCACAAACACATGATTTTCAAAGACATGTCAATACTAAAATTTTAAAAGCTACATAATTTTGAAAACCGAAAGAAAATATTATTCAATGGTTTGCGAATCAAGCTAGAGCCAACCATCAGTTTTCAAGAAAGATTTTGTACTGGATCTATAGGAAAGTAGATATATCTAGTACATAATTACGATGTAACGTGTATCAAATTTATAGTAAACCATCTATGACTCTTGATTCATCCCCATTTCCGAAATAACTTCCTCTAATTAATTTCTACGATTCACGCAGGTTCCCACTGCTTAATCTTAATCAAATTTTTGATTGAAGATGGTAGAAGTAAATTCCATCCATCACACCTTGTCTCCTTTTCGAAAAAGAATTTTAGTGACTATTGGTTACATTTGATGGTAACTTCTGGTCTTTTTCTTTTGCCCTTGCTTCTATGACTTTAAGGGCAAAAAATATGAATAAGCTGTCACAAACTCCACAGCTGAAGTAGTTATGCGTTTACGTCATTTTTTCAGAATGCACAAAAGCTTTAGAGATGTTTTCCCCTCTTTTCTTATACGTCAATTTAAGCGTTTAAGAGATGATAATTATGCTAATAAATAAAATTATTAATGACTAGATTTTAAAATCCGAAAATGAATTTATCTAGTAAAAATTAAGCTTTTGACCCTTATTTAGATTAAAAAAATTATCTGTTGAACATAAATTAAACGAAATTTGGACCTCATATATTTAAAATTAAAACGTAAATCATTCGTTGAATTTGAAACCTGAATGATTCATGTGAAAAATTTAATTTTTATGACTCTTAAGTAGCATGCGCGAAATTTACCGAGGCATCCTGATATCCTTTTAAACTTAAACTGGAAACGTTCATTCACAGATGTTAAATTCGAGTCCAAAAAATACGTGAGAATAAAACATTTCAACTGTCCTTAGGTTCACAATTAAAATCAAATGACGCGCATTTCCAAAACAGAAGGGTGTCATCTTATTAGAATAGCCGAGAAAACACCAACTTACAGGAGTTAAGAAAATTTTTAATTGATTTCAGCAAAATTCTTCTGTGAAATCCAAAGCCAAGTGATTAGGTAGTCTAAATTTTCTTTAAAAATGTTATTCAATAACTACCTGATGAATGATTAGCAGAGATATTTTTATCTTTATATAAGCGGATTCATGTCCTGATCTCCAGTGTTTGATTCTTGTGTGGAAGAAACGCATTCTTTGTCTTGTCACTGGAACTTAAACTTTAATTTAAAAAAAAATGTATTGTGCGAAAATGTTGATCTTCAAAGATGTCTATCATAAACCATTTGGCTATTTATAAAATTAGGTTATGTTGTAAAATACCAGGACAAAACTACCAACCTAACTGGCCAGTAGTTCTGTTTAACGCTTTCCAGCGGGTGCGCGTTTGTGAGAAACGGGTGTGCAATCGTATGCTAGCATATTTCTATCTTTATTTTATATTTATAGTGCAATTTTATTTATAAACTCTTTGTTTACCATTAGGCTAATAAATGCAATAACATAAATAGAACTTGATATTTATTTTGTAAAAAATAACACGATATAATATGCTATAGCTGATCCTGATACTATGAGAATTTGCGTATAGAGCTGCCACTTTGGAAGGTTAACTCATATCTGTTAATTGATGGTCTACTGAGTTTGCTTGTTATATAGAGAATTCTTCAGATGCAAATACTTCCGATATGCAAAGAGATTTTACTGTAATTTACTCATTTTAAATATAATCCCTAACCACGCTGTTTTATCCACGATTATTTAAACTTACGTAGTATAATAATTCCCCCCGACTGTGTATAATTCGCTTAACTCCTATGGACCCTAACCACCCTCAAACCCCCCTATTCGATAGACCAGGACTCCAGAGCGTTTCGAGCAACGAGTGAATTTTACGGGAGAAAAGTGTTCACTTCTTCATGACAATTGAGTCCCCAAACCTTGGGTGTGTCAGTCCTGGAATTTCATTAAAGGAAGGAGAGGATTCATTCTTTTCGTGAGAAAATTAGGTCAGTTTTTTTGAGTACTGGAATCCTTGCTCTATCGGGTTCAGAGGTTAATGCAAATGTTTAAGCTCTTTGCAAGAAAGAAAATTGATAAGAAAAAATGAAAAGAAGAATGAGTGATGAGTTCGAGGAATCCAGAACAGTTTCTTTGACAGTAAGTAGGGGAAGAAGCTGCATTTTGCAAAAAAATAAGCTCAATTCCAAGTAATCAATGCAATTGATTAACAGCACAACCATAGCCAGTAATATTCGTGCATCGAATTATCGCATTTTTGTCTTAAAACTAAAATTTAATATCATTAATTATCTTTATAATTTTACACAAATACCTAGAATTCATAAACATCTCAAGTATTATATACCTTCTGAGATGAATAAAACGAAACCATACAACAGACGGGAGCGTCTTATTAGATAGCAAAAGAAAATTG
>BGPR01010685.1:0-12696 GCA_013235015.1 Araneus ventricosus
TTCTTTCCTCCTAGAAATATGCGTATTTCTTCTTTCCTTCTAGAGTACGCCTATTTCTTCTTCCCTCGTAGAGTATGAATATTTCCTCTTTCCTCCTAGAGTATGCCCGTGTCTTTCTTCAAATACTGTTGAAGGATTTTCGGTTGCATGTGTAGACCTGCTTTATTAACCCTCTCAAATTCACTACGTGTTTCGTTTTGAAAATTACTAAATTTATTTCAAAAACGAGTATTAGATATGTAGCTGATCATAAATATGTAAATGAAAAAAAAATTAGCATTTTTTATTTTCAAGAAATTTGTGGTTTCACAGTGAAACCAATGAACGGTAACGGGCTATTTTTCCTCCGAACATGTTATCATCGAAATCCAATTTAAACTATGCACTTAATGTACAAGTATGCGCGAGTATTCAGGATATTCAACCTTCATAAAATTCAAGATCACTTTCGAAGATTAAATTTTAAAAATATCAATTTGTGCAAGAACCCCCAACATTTGGTTTCTCTTGGAGATCAAAAGCAATTTAGCTCTTGAAATACCGATATCTTTTTGAATACTAACGGTATTGAACTGGAATTTTGTATGTGAGTTGCCCCATATATCTGGCTCTTAAGTTATGAAGGAAAAAAGTACGCTACGTTTCGCCCATGCGCAGTAAAAAAATGTCAATGTGTGGTTTCGCTGCGAAACCAATGAAAGAGAAAGGGTTAAAGAACTGTTACAATCAAAAGAAAATATTGCTCACTCACCAAATGCACAAAAACATTCTCCGTTGGACGGCAAACACAGCGCTTCATTCATGCACTGGCACTTTTCTGTGCAGTAGTAACCCCAGGAATCTCCGTCGCAGACTTCGTCGCACCTTTGAGAATGAAGGCATCAGAAAGAAGACATTTAAAAGTAGTTAAATATGTTAACACCGAAAAGAAGGTTTCATTCACTAATTCAAACCATTTTTATTCACAGTTATTTCTTCGTTATATATAATCGGACTTTTTTATTTTACCAGAAAGCAATCTATAAAGAATTTTTCAGAAGCCAATATAAATCAGTGGGAGTGTTCGACTTTCATGTATACTTAATGTGATTATACATCCCGTTTCAAACGTGACAGTCACGCTTTTTGGTAGCATGTCCCGTTGTCCCCAAGCACAGTTTCGGGACGTCCAAATGTCCCATTTCCAGAAAGAGAGCAACCCACAATGACAAGTTCAAACCAGAAGGCTCCAAAAATAAAAAAATCGGACGGTGATGTATAGTAGCTTGACGATGACGGAGCATGCACTATATGTGTCACACATAATATGTAAGCTGGTCAGAAGCCTCCTATATCGCACTTAGTTCTAACTTCATTACACCGCATGAAGTGACAGAATGAAACACTGGGAATACTTAAACCGAAAGTCGTTGGGTGGAACTGTACAAACACTTTCGCGCCATTTAAAACATACGAACTTTCGTATGGTTATTGAATATACTAATGCACTCGTAAAAAATTTCTTTCTTCTTATGAATAAATTGTGGATCAGCTATAAAACACAATTTCAAGTCGCAGTTTATAAAGTAAAGCTAATTACTAAAGTAAATTTTAAGAAATCCTTTCAAAAATTTAATTCTTTTTTTAAAATCAATACCAAATATACTGAAGCGAGTATTGACTTTCGTGCATGTAGCTTGTTTCATTTTTGAGTTGCTACGCTCATGTGCACACGAATATACAGGGAGTCCACACTTATCGTGGCCCAGTAGCTAATTTCTAAACAGTTATAGATAGACATATAGTTCCAATTGAAACAATGCTTTACATGACAAAAAGAATTATATTTTACGTTGTTTCAGTCGCTAAATGTAGCGCTGAAAAAATTAAGAAGTCTCAATTTTTATACAGCCCCCCAGTGACTAAAATTGACCAACTGATAGAACTTTGAATATCGCTCACTGAGACCACTTAAGGTCTTAGCCCAGTGATACCGGGTACGATCAGATGATCAACAAGACAAAGCAATACAGCACATTAATATTTAATTATGTTTCTTAATTAATGTCGTTTATACAAGAATTTGCACATAAAGAAATACATTCAAATAACTAGCATAACTCCGGATGATATCGTAAGAGTCATAAAATGTTCATAACTGGAATTACTCGCAGTTATCAGTGGTGAGTTCTCGTGACAATTGATAAGCGATAAATTCAGCAACTGACAAAGTTCAGTAAATAGTTCTAACTCAGGGTAAGTTGTAAGTCCAAAGGCCGGCAGAGAAAATTGAGGTAATCGACGCTCAATTAATCAACGTAACCACCAAGGGTTATATGAGTTACCAAGTCGGTAATTTCCAATGAGGTGTTCGACGCTCACTATGATTCTAGCGATCCATTAAAGTAATGCTCTAATGCGTTGCAGCTCTCCAAATGAGCTCTCTAGCCAAGGGTTGGCTTCGATTCCACGGAGTCTAAGAACTCCCGTACAAGTGCAGAATCTCGCGTCGAGATCTCACGTCTCAATCTTCTCCGATCTCGAGAATCGAGTCTCGAATCAATCCCCAAATCAATTCTCCATCGATCTCCCCCTCTCTCTCCGAAACTCCAAACTATAAACTCCTTCGCCCAGCATATGAGGCGTGGCCGAAAACTTAAATCTCAGGGATTTGTCGGGTGGTTGACCTTAGCTTCCAACCACTAGCCTCGCTTTCTTTCGCCTCTGACCATTGGCCGAGGGTCGGAACTTTAAGAGTCCCTTTGACGGTCTCTGAGGTGGCTAACTCTACGTGGGGTCTTTTGCCCAGCGGTTGCGCAAAGTCGTTTGTAATTTTACACCCTAGATTACATCGCGGCTCTTTCTCTTCTAGTCCTAAAAGGTTTGTGTGGGGTCTTTTCCTGTGGGAACTTCAGCGCGAGAGAAGACCTCACAGCCGTTTCAATAGCCACCTCCAGGAAGATCATCCAATCAATGAGCAGCTTTTAATCGACGCGGCCACTGGTTTAAAGCCGTCCATTCACTTGGCGGATGTCATCTGTCCTAAGCCTGGCTTTTTTTCACCCATTTTAATCGAAAAATACAGGTACGCCATTCACTTGAACTCTAACTCACGCTACTCTGAACGAAGGTGGGGGATCTTCTTTCCCTCTCTACAGCTGCTTGTCTAATAGCTCTTCGATTTTCCCCAGTCAGAAGATTTTAATTTATGTTATCCTCAAAGCGAGGCTTCAATCTACGCATGGCATTGTTATTTTCGCTAGCCTCTTTCAGGGTCCCTCTGAAACGAAATTTTAAACTTCAGCGTTTTCGCTCCGATTTCAGTCCAGATGGAATTCCAACCACCACAAGCCATTTGGCCGATTTTCATAGATTTTTATGGCTTTTTCCTTCTCGCGTTCCAAAATATCCAGTTTATCTGTGAAGTGAATGGCGGGCATTATGAAATTCAAAGCTCCATAAGTTTTAGTCGCAGAAGAGTGGATCTTTTTTTGTTAAAAATTTTAGTATGACAAGAATATTTTACTAAATATGATTAATAGGACTGGGGGGGGGGGCTGTATAAAAATTTAGACTTCGTATATTTTCAGCAGTATATTTATGGACTCGAGCAACATAAAATACGATTTTTCCCGGTCATTTAAAGCATTTTTCCAATCGGAACAGTATGTCTGTCTCTAACGGTTCAAAATTTTGTTATTGGACCGCGATAAGAGTGGACACACTGTATAGACCTGAAGTCAATCAAGCCATTGATGGATTTGGTCCAGATTTCAAAAGACATGTGCAATTCTGATGATGAAAAGATATGCTGAATCTCTTCCATCTAACTCGTTGTGTTTTTGAGTTATTGTGTTGAAATGAAGGACTGACTGGACAGAATTCCTTTTCACGAATTTCGTCCAACATTTGATGCAAGTTCATTCTATCCATAATCTGCCACAAGCTGCATCACAAAAATCCCATAATAGTTATATTTTGGGATTTTTAGATTCAGAATAGAGTTTCCGATAATACAAAAATAATTTTTTAAAAATCTCTCAACTAAGATTGGTTGAAATCTAGAATCGTACATACACGCGATAAGTTACGCCAAGTCGTTCCGTTGCAAAGTAACATTAAGCTGGGAATTCACGAGAAAGACAGGCTAAGCCATTTGTCCCAACAACTGGTTTGTATTCGACTCATTTTCATCGAGAAGTTATGCAAATTATTCACGGATGTTCCAAAGTTTGTTTTGAGACAAGGTCGAAGTCGCAGATCCTCATACCTACTCTCTTCCCCCCACACGAGGACCTCAACGAGAGTCTCAATCTAGGCAGCACCTTTGTTTCACCGCTACCATCGCAGCGAGGTCCTCAAAAGGCCATCCGGCCATTCCAATCAGACTTCAAACTATTCGGAATTCCAACACTTCCGATCCTCTATGCCAATTTTCATCGGTTTCTCACACCGACGATAGGTTTTTCTTTCCCGTGTTCCAAATATTCCAGCGTGCAACAGTTGTAAATGCCCCGCTTTAAGATAAAAGATGACTGCTGAAATGATCGTGTTAGTGATTAGGTGAATAGCTATTCCTTGATGGAACTGTTAATAGAAGCAAGTGTCACTACTTTGCTCTTCCGTTTGAATTTCACATTTTCGAATTTTTACCCTGTCATTTTTGAAATCGTATCTCTTCTGACAAATGGCAGTTTACTTCATTACCTCCCACAATTCCTGAATCTATTGACATTATCACATCAATTTTAGGGAATGGATTGTGTTCAGAAAGCCACTGAGAGAGCTTTGCTGCATCTTCATTATCCCGGGCTATTCGAGAAGGCCTCGTGTCAACATGTTCTGATGATATTAATTTTACATCACAGAATTTTTCAATTTCAAAACAAATGTTTTGGAGATGTATCATTCCAAGGGTCCATCGAGTGAGCACTCCACTGAATATATGTGATATACAAACTTAACAATCTATGAACCTTTTTTGTTTTTTTAGTAAATACATTGATTTTGTCAGTATTAAGTTATCACGTGTTTTCCTAAAAAACTACACAAACATTCAAAAGATTGTATCTCGTAGTTTAAACGAGCTAGAAGAATAAGCTTGGTCTTAAACTTGAGCTACTTACCTCTACTATAATTTTTATGTCAAACTTTAGTGTAGGATTCACCGTTTACTCGCTATCAAGCAATCACTGACCAAAAATCTGTAATTTTTACATTTTTGAGAAAAATTCTCAAACTTCAAAGAGGTCTATCTCGGGAAGTATTAGAGCTACAGATTTCATTTTAGTCTCAAATTGTAGACAATGTTCTCTAGTTTGATAAAAGTGTAACGAGTTGTTTTGTCAGACCAATACTTTAGGAGATATTTTGTAAAAACAGAGAAAAGTCCAAAAATTGAGCGGTTTTTTCAAGATGGCGGTGTCCGCGGTGGTGGTGGGAATTGGAAAACTTTTTCGAGACTGTACCAACCCATACAACATATCAAAAAATCGGAACTACCCTAATTAATGTAACCATTTATGACAATTTGACTGGAGGATAAGATCCAGAAGACCAGACCAGGAAGATCCATAAGAGGATAAGATAAGGAAGATTTGAAGAGGATAAGAATAGGAGATAAGATCATGAGAACGAAGTGAATGTAATCTTTGCTAGAATCATCACCAAGTTAATTTTCCTCGGTTGTTTTTAACAATAAGCTAATATGTAGAGCAGTGGGTATTCTGCTTAATGACATTTGTGGCTGTGAAAACTTTTTTGTGTTGATTTCGAGCTCAGTTTATAGATCTTTGGTAAAAAATTATGTATGGTAATATTGTAGCAGTACGCGCACGGCGTTGCCCGTGGAATCAGGACTTCAAAAAAGTGGGTGGAAAAAAGTGCCCACAATGGCAGGAAAAAGTTTTGAAAACAAAATCAAAACAAAAAATACACATAATTGATATTCCCGCTTATTTTTCTTTGCGAATGACGTCACCTGCCGCGAAGAAGGTCACGTTGCAACAATGCATTGTGGGATGGTCCGGAAAAGCTCTCGCTGTTAAATCTCGCTACGAAAAAACTGTTTAAACCGATCAGGGAAAAATTAATTTTTAAAAAACGAAAAAAGATATTTTAACAGTTCTTATTTTAAATTCGACATAAACGTTCCATTTATAGGCTGAAAAAAAAAATGAAAATTATAAAGATGTTAGAACGTCAGATGCGATAATTTAAAGAAATCTTTTTTTTAAAATTACCATAAAAGTGACTATTTTACAAAAATTTCTCAAAATTCAGTAAATTACGTTAGACGTACGAAACAAACTTCATTAGAACGGAAATCGTTTGTTCTTTCCGATGGTGTAACTGTTTTTTCCTTACAATTATTCGAAGCCATGCTATTGAGAAATGAGTGCGAAAAATCACCCCAAAAGACACAAAATATTAAATAAAAAAATTTCTAGATTAAATTTCAAAATTCCGGCTTCGAGGTGCGTTCAGTCACCATTACGACTACGTGTATGCCAAATTTCATGGCTGTAAGTGCGATAGATTCGTCTGGACAGCGCAGACAAACACACACACGCGCACACAAACATTGCCTTTTATAAGTATAGATTTAAAAGAGTTAAAAAAAAATATTACTTTAACAGTATTTGCAATATTTTTCTTTCATTTACTTACCATAATACATTAGTCTCTTTTTCTTTTCCTAAATGGTCAGATGAAATTGCTCCTTCAGTTTCTTAACCATATATATCCCAAATTAATTTACTGGCAACTTTTTAAACACTTGGCCTGGAATGATATGCATATCAGCTGTTATCTGTGCCAAATTTCGATATGACGGGTAGAGCATGTTATTTGTAGTAAGTTCATTATGCTGTCTTCGGTTTATGACAAACAAATGCCAGTTTATTGCCAGGGCAAGTGGGGGGAATTTCTAACACACATTTTTATTTACATAACTTGAAATGATACTTCTCTAAACAATTCCTTTTTTTTTTTTTATTACAGCACAGAAATCTGTTACAAAATGAACATTTTGAGTGAGATTGGGACTGTATTTTTTGAACTGAGCACGTCTCCCCCTATGCTGAATAAATGTAGACCAGTAGGGTCCTAGATTTGTTTCTTGAAGTCTTTGGTCATAGAAAAGTTACCATTCTGTTGGCTTCTCGATTGACATTCATAAGACTTCTTTTAAAACAAAACAACATTTATTAAGCACAACCATTACACTTCGTAACTGCATACAACGTAACTTCGTTCATTCGTACCGTACTCGTCTCGTCTCTAGACTTTTTCTAAAAATCAAATTCAAAGTAGCACACATCTTACTGTTGCCACTTACCTGATATCATACACTGATATACAATAATTATGCCTGACAAAAGCATGACTGCAACATAATTATTGTATATCAGTGTATGATATACAATAATTATGTTGCAGTCATGCTTTTGTCAGGCATAATATTAAATACGCTTACATTCGACCATCCTGACTTTTCAATTGACCTCAATTGAACCACATTTTGTTTACATGCAATAATATCATTACAAAAACAAAACAATTATGTATTCATAAAAGATAAAATAAGGTGAAATATAACATTAAAAAAAAGTTCTATCTGTCCGGCATAAAATCTCCATAACGTAGTGGTTTTCGTCCAGTTCGTTTGTATCTTTGCATCTCGGGTTCATTATGAGAATTCGTACTAGAGTCATCATCGTCTTGATTCCGGCTTCTCCAGGCCTTTAACTGACTGACATGAACTATTGTAGCATAAGGACGGCCATTTCTAGGTTCTAGCTGTGAGATTCTATATTTGTCACTAGGGCGTACTTGTGTGACAAGCATGGGACTTCGGTAACGTGGTTGCGTCTTTGTTGATTCACTTGTCGTGTTAGGTTTTCTTCTAACTGCCACTATGTCTCCTTTACGAAACGATACTTTACCTAATTTGTTTCTGTCGTAATATGCATTCGTTTTCACTAAAGAATTGTTGATGCTTTTCAAGTTGTCGACATTATTATTCTTTTTCTGGATTTGAAGAAGCAACGATTGTCGTTCTTCCTTAAAGTTCTTAATATCTCCTTGTAGAAGTTTTATTTCATTCTTCACCATTTTAAGATCATCCGCTAAATTGCCCATCATCTTTTGCTGGGAAGTGTCTTTAATCTGCAAACTTTCACTCTCTGACTGAGCTGTTTAAAATTGTTTAAGACAGACTGGATTTACCTTTTCATCAATCGGAAAGTTTCTAAATAGTTCATCTTCCCGGTATCCAATGTGAACTCTTTTTCCTATTTTGGTATAAGCAATATGAGGAAGATCAAGCCATGTCCATCCGATGATAAGATCAACTGACTGCGCATCGTCAGTAACAACGTATATGCTTATGTTTTCGGCCTTTACATTATCAACTTCAGTATCGGCTTTAATTCTTCCAATAGACGTTAATGCAGGCATCTTTTGATTTCCAAAACCGTATATTTTATTGACAGCATGTTCAAATTTCAGTTAAAGTTTCTGAGCAACTGAAATCTTTAAGAAACAACACGAACTTCCTGTATCAATTAAAGCTTGCACAATATCACAATTATTAATTTTCGCTTTCTTCAAAAATGAATTACTCTCGCCTGAATTCTCGCCAACTAGTCTAACATATAAGCTTTCTTCACTTGAATGATTCGTTTCCTTGGCGACACAGTTTATAATTTTAAGGCATGTTTCATTACCTTCTCTGCATGTTAAAACTGATTTTGGCAGCGAACAGTTCCTTGCAATGTGTCCGAAATTAGAACAGTGGAAGCATTTTGGTTCACCCCTCTCGTTATGTGTAATACCGTACAGCTTTTTCTTTTCGTTGGCTGTAAAAGCTGAATCATCTTTAAAGGAGTTCTGCTTGTCGTAATGCCATTCTTTTCGAGGTTGTTTACTCCTGAATGTTGACCTCAAAGTATCATAGTCGTCCAGTTTTTTCAACTAAATCATCTGGCGAATTCAGCTTAGACCATTCATCTATAAAATAGATCTTTTACTTCTCGAGACACTTTACGTTTAGTCTCATCCGTTATGATAAGCTCGCTCAACTTTTCAAAACTATCAGCTTTAACTCCATTCACCCATTCATTAAAAAAAACTTCTTGATTTATAGGCAAAGTTTCTCCAGGTGCTTCCTAAATTCTTATTATGTATAAAAAAAAACTTTTGGCGAGATTTTTTTGGCGTTAACTTATACCGTTTTAATAATATCTTTTTAACTTCGTTATAATTGTTTGCAATCTCATCTGGTTCTCTGGCGATTAACTGTGCAACGTCATATGGCAATAAGCCAAGCAAATGAGTTACCCAAGTGTTTTCTAATATTTCAGCTTGTTTGGCTAGACGTTCAAACATAATTAAATATAAACTTATATCGTTTTCGTCGGAATTAAATTTTTGCATCGAATGATGATTGTTATTGTTGATGTTATAATTGTTTGCAATCTCATCTGGTTCTCTGGCGATTAACTGCGCAACGTCATATGGCGTACTCTAACTCTCCCGATTCCTAAAAGAGCGGAAGGTTAGATCCTGTTCTTTGCATCGTTAGAAAGAGGTTTCAATACAAAAAACTAATCGGATGAATTCAAGGGAGAAATTTTGTTAAATTTAATGGGGGGAAATGCAACTAATATATTAATCTACATTAAAGAGGGTGACGTGAGAAATTATGAAAAAATAAAAGGTACTGTATTGCGAGAATTCGAACCAACCCCTTTGGCTTGTTTGCAAAGTTGTCAAAAGGCGAAACGTTTACAGGATGAAATGCATGTCCAGTTCGCTTGGCGATTGGCGACCGGGTGGGAACATTATTGCACATTACGTGATGTTAAAGATCTCGAGACGCTAAAAGAACTAATAGTTAGTGAAAAATTTTATCAATCACTCGATCAAGGAACTTCCACTCATGTAAATCTGAAACAAGAGCTAGGCTGGCTTAGGCCTTTGATGCTTGGAAAGGAATGTCACTTATTCTTTACATCAAAAAATAGATTGTTTTCGGAAGTTCATTCGGATTCTCATAAGTATAACTCAGATGAGCACAAATCGCGAGAAGAATCTAGGCATTATATTCCTCCTCATTCTAGAAGGGACGAACCAAAATTTGAATCTAAAGATAAAGAAATTCGAATGTTATATTTGTGGTGAGAACCATATGGCTCGGAATTGCAATAAAAAGTATTCCAAAACGGATACAAAAAGAAAAGAAGCGGTCGTAGCCAAAGTAAATTCCGATTTCTTAAAACCCGAGGTGAATATTCATCAACTAATGCGTGTAACGGTTTCCGTGGAGGGAAAATAATAGATTGTATTTTGGATTCATTAACGCAAGTGTTCGTAATAAATTCTGCCTTCCTGAATAATTCAGAGAGTTTTGACTATGGGAAAATAGTGTTAACTTCCGCGTTTGGTGAAAATGTCGCAGCAAAATTAATTAAGTCGACTATAACTCTTCCAAATAAAACGACGTTAAATCATCCTCTCGAATGTATAATAGCGTTAAGGATAAGCTAAATGTCGATGCGTTGATTCCACTATCGTTATATGAATCTTTATGCTCATTAAATAAAGAAAAGGTTGAAAATGACTCAGCGTTGAGTGAAACTATGATTGAATGATACTGACGATTTTAACTTTTATTCCGATGCGACAAAATTAAAACAAGAGCAAAAATAGTATTTGTTTTTAGAAGCAACTGACCCAAAGCAAGGGAAATTTTATGTTAATTGAGGGATTAATTTATCACAAAGATAAAATTCTTAACGAACCCGTAGCTCAATTAGTATTGCCGCGTTGTAGGGTAGGAAATGTAATGAAGCTCGCGCATGAATCTGTTTTTGGAGGTCATACGGGGGTGAGGAAAACGAAAGAAAGGATTAGGTATAATTTTTATTGGCCTAATATGTCGAACGATATTGCCGATTTTGTCCGAACATGCATGGGTTGCCAATTAAGGAGAAAGGATAAAATAGGTAATAGAACTCCCATCAGTCCAGTTGTCCGCTCTGAGCTTCCATTTGAAATAGTGAAACTTCGTTCGGTGCGTATTGCTGTTCAAAAGTAATGCAAACAAGTCAAGGTTTTAATGCTATGAACAAAACAGAAAACTACATAAGACCAATAAATGATCTTAAACTCACTTTGTATCCTTTGAAACCAGAGTAGCAGTTAAAAGAATCCATCGATGGCTTGCAAAAGGCGCCTTCTACACTCGCAGTTTTCGAGACATTCCTGTCTCATATGTGCCTTCATTCACGCAGCTTTGTCACAGTTTGTTACCACTTCCACCTGTTTTAACAGAATATTATTTACATATCTACTTTCCTATCAAAAGTATACACAAAAAGGAAAATTCTACTGAAGCTTACTATTTCGTTAGAAAAAATGGATGATTTTCATACAGCATTAATTAAGTCAAGAAACAGGTGACTCGTAAGTCTGAGAAATGTTCAGAGTATTTTGAATCTGTCCTACCGCAGAGAAAACCCAGCAGGGATTGTTCAAGTAGACGAGTCGAATAAAGGAGGGAAAGCGGGTAAATCACTGCAACATTTGGCAACCTCAATACGCATTTCCGTTAGGCGAGGAATTGTTTGACCAAAAGCACAAAGCGAAATGAGACTTCTTTCTGGTTCTATTTGTCGCCAATGATGCAAAGCTCTTTCTCTTCACCCCAAAATGCAGTGGAATATCCGTTTCTACCGACCGCCATCTGCATGTCTGGTATCTGGGGTTTTCTCGTGGCAGTAGGAATAGTAGTGTGACTTAGAAAATTCAGTAACGTGCAATCAAATGCTACACAAAAGTTGATTTTGCTCACAGCTAGATGGCATGTTTTAGTATTTCGAGCTGTTCCCTTTATACAGTAGAACCTCGCGATTCCGGAACTAAGAGGGTCTGACCTCAGTTCGGATTCCGAAAATTCGTTATTGGTAAAATACTCTTGATAACCAAATGGGGTAGAGTATTGACTTTTGGGTTCTCTGTGAAATAGTACGGAAAGACTAGCAGCGATTCGCAGTCGAGCAGATAGTATTTCACTTACTTAGAAGAGAAGATACTTTTTTTCCTTCTAATTAGGTCTTGCTGTATTCATTCAAAATTCCAATGCAAATGTTTCTTTTAATTAGGAATAAACAAACTCTGTTTCTGATTCCTAATTGTTATTTTCCTTCATTTTTTAATAAAAGTTTTCAGAAAGTTAAAAAAAAAGACGTTCGATTATCCGAAATGTCAGTTTAAGGAGTTCGGATTCTGAGTTTCCACTGTAATTCAGAAATTAAGTAAACCAATCTAAAAAATTCTACTAAGACAGTAAAAAGCCTTGAGATATACATAAAATTTTTCTTCTAAAATTTTTAAGATTCTCTATCTTAAGTATATTAATTTTGGTTTCAGTTTTAATACTAAAACTTATCTGTTAAACATACGAGATTCTCAGGAAAGATAAATAGTGATCTTTTTTTGCAGAATTTTTTTCATTTATTCGATAAAAAAAACAGACAAGAAAGATAGTTTACCTGGTGTACATAAACATTACCCAGTAGAAGGCATGCATTTAGCGTCATTCTGGAGCACATTGTTAGGTAATAAACACCCAGGTACCACTGCTGCAGACTTCGTCACACCTGTGAAAGTTATGTCAGATGCATATTGGGTAGACAAGAATGATTTGGTGTT
>BGPR01010685.1:29450-51506 GCA_013235015.1 Araneus ventricosus
GGTTTTAGGGCAGAAAATTTTAGATTTTTGTGTAAATATATCGTCGTTTTTCAGGCAGAAGTCACTAAGTGTACAAAAGCCTCCTGACGGACTACTGCAGTCAATTAGAACTTGCAATTTATTATTTCATGATAGAAACTTGTTGTTTAAGAATCAGTAAATCAACCATAGGAGTTAGAAATCTGTAATATAATTTTTTCCGCTTATCTTAACAACTCAAAATTAATTAAATTTAAACTGATCACATCTAGAAACTACAGTTTTGCCCTTAGTGACTTTTGCCTGAACAACGATGAGATAGTTTTTGATACAAGTACTTCTTCACTGTTTTTTTATAACGGACATATAAATACAAAGTACGATTAATCTTAATATTTTTTTGATACAGCTAGAAAATAATTAAAAATAAAGGCCATCGTCCGCTTTAATTTCATGCGATGTACTTAAATAAAAGCGGAGCTTATAAAATAAAATCTCACTAACTTGTTTCCTTTGAAACCAGATGGACAGTCACAAGAGCCGTTGACATGGTCGCACTTGCCTTCATTTCTGCAATTACACTGTTGTGCGCACTTGGAGCCATAAGTACCTTCAGCACACCGAGCTCCACAGTTCGAATCACTCCAGCCTGTGAAAAAAGAAGGGCACAGCAATATCAACCCCCAGTTTTCGATGAAATGTTGTACCATTGCTCACTTATTACATAGGATGTCCCAGAAAATGAAATAAATTGTAAATAGACCATTCGAATGTCGACTTTCTTCATAAAAAAAGTCGCAACTAACAGTAACAATGTTCAATTTTTAATCAGGAAGGGGAGGCGAGCACAAATTATGCAAAAAAGATATATTCCTCTGTGCACAGCTTGGTACAGATGTCGTACCTCAGAAGCGTTAGGATTTCATACTTTCCAGAAAATTAACCTATGGTTTTTATAAACCAGCTGTAAAAAAGAATCTGCCTTGTAGTGATAATGTTGGTATCGGATCCCTTGATAGAAAAATTAAATACATATATAAGTACCGTATCCTTTCATAAACAAGAGGCCAAACATTAAGTGTTTGACAAGGTACACTACATTTCCGAAAGAGAAAACAGAGCCAAATTACAGTATATTGTCCGTCTTTACTAATTTTCACTGTAAATGGAATGTACTTTGCTAACGAAAACGATATCTGGCCTCTTGCAATAATTCATAATTCTTTCAAAGAGAATGATGCCCCACCGCAGTCAATTATTTTCCTCTCCTCATTCTCCACCCAAGCTCAAATTACAAGACGCTTTCTCTAGTGCTTGTGTAGGGGGTATATCAGAGGAAACTGCACCAAATTGCACAAGTTCTCCAAGAACTATGTCTGCATTAACTGAACAAAACGTCTTTTGAAGTTCTTCGCAGCTCTTCTACTAGGATATGCTTGGGAATCTGCCCGAATAACACTATCTAATAAGAGGTCCTTCATACTTTGTACGCATGCATTACGCTTACCATCATATTAGAAATCTACTCGTTGTTTGTGCGCAGTTACGTAGGAGGGAAGGTGAAAGGTACGAAGACCATACACACCAGTCTTCAGGGACACCACGAAAACAAAAAAAGGTCGCCTTTAATTTCTTATTCTCAAAACCATATATAATTTGAGGAGATTCGGGTAGTGTGTGCAATACGCTCCTTTCAGTTAAACAATTTCGTAGCTGAAAACGAGATAACGTTGCTGGTCTTTTCGCATCAACACTGCATATTCAAATGCATATTGTACTTTTGCCGTCGCTGTATTTATTCGATACAAAGTTTGAATGAAAAATAAGTTTCAATTCTCCTTACCTGGGGAACATTCACATTGTCCTGTAGCAGGCAGGCACTTGCCACCATTCATGCAGGTACATCGCTGAGAGCATCCTTTACCCCAAGTGTTATACGGGCACACGTCTTCACACCTGTCCGATGAAATCGAAATGTTCATGTATTTTTTTCTTTACCGTATTTTTATGCATGAAATTTGTTCTTATTTTAAAATATATACGTTACACCATGTCTCTTTCCTGTACTTTAGGTGGAATCCATTCATGTGATGCACATGTCGCGTGACATATGTAACTGCACATGATATCTAACATTTAACTGTATTTTGTCTTACTTTGTGGTATTAGGCTGGTTACACACAGAGCGGATTTCTGATCGCGCGGAACATTTATCGCGTCGCTCACCGAAAATCTAGCATTTTAGACTGGTTACACACACAGCGGATTTCTGATCGCGCGGAAAATTTATCGCGCCGTTCACCGAAAATCAGCTGTTGACTGTTCGACTATTGGCAGCGTGGATTCATCATCAAATCAATTTAGTTTTGCTTAAATTATTTACTGCTTGGTATTGTTTGAAATGAACAGACAGCAAATTCTAGCTTTATTGTTATTCCGTCGACGAATAAAGAAAAGAAAAAATCGGTTTATTTGGGTTCATCCAATTAATGAAAAAAAGAGGGGGTTGGAGCCTTCTATACGTTGTTTGAAGAGTTGAGGAAGGATGATACGAAATTCTTCAATTGCTTCAGAATTTAGAATTACTACTTATAACAGTTTTTTTATATTGTTCAATATTGCACAATATCGAGTCAATATTGTACAATATAATTCAACCTAGTTTCAGTAATATACTATTTATTTTTTCAAATAAAATTAAATTACTTATTAGATTACGTAGTCAATATTGAAAAAAAGGTTATATATATGCATAATTCTCTGTAAAACGAAAGTTGTTCATCGCATCTGATATGTTGCTTAAACAGAATAATGTAGGCGTGTTCTTTATGTAGTATAAATAAGAGAAACATATATAATTAAAATATTTATATTATATACTAAAATATTTATATAAGTAAAATATTTTAATATTCTGGTGCTAATGGGGCACTTCGAGAATTTCAACGTTTTTTTTATGACTTTTACACTTTCTAGTACGTATATGTGAGAAAGTATGAACTTATTAAAATCATTTCTTTCTATTTCAATACAACAAAGTCGCTGCGAATTTCCAGGCTGAAACAAGGCGTTTCTGTCCTTAAAAATGTCGAGAGTTTTATTCCACAAAACATGCCTTTTTTGCATTAATGCAATTAAAAATTCATTATCTATAAGGTCAGACATCTTCACAATAGGAAAAAAACCCAATAGATTCCAAACCAACTTATACAAACAAAGAGAAAAATCACACTGAGCGAAACGAACGCGGTAGAAATATCGCCGTGTGTGTAAGCTCTCATTTGGCTACGATAGCCTCTACTTGGGTGGCGACGGAAAAACTTCCGCAGACGATAGTGGCAGTCCGCGACTGCTTATCTACCGCACGCGGTAAATAGTCCGCGCGATAAAAATTCGCTGTGTGTGTAACCAGCGTAAGGCTGGTTACACACACAGCGAATTTTAAGGGGCCATAACCACCAACTTCTGGTGGTAATGCTAAGTCGATTGGAATATTCAAAATTTCTAACTTTGTTTGAAGATATTAATTAATGTTTAAAGTAGAGTTTTATAATGTTATTGGTTAAAGATATTTCGGAAATACTAAATTTTATGTTCCTATTGCTGTAGGTCTCAATGTTTACTTAAAATAAGAGCCTCATTTTGTAGAAAGGTTGCCATAATTATTCGTTTCTCAATGTTTACTTAAAATAAGAGCCTCATTTTGTAGAAAGGTTGCCATAATTATTCGTTATCCCTCTTTTTAGAGACTTCTTAGGCTTGTTTGGCGGTTAAATTTTTAACCAAACTATTTATCTAATTATAATCTTTCCTTTTGGAGTTTAGCCTTTTTAGAGCTTTCTTTTAACAGATTTAAATAAAAGGGATTACACGAACTCAAAAAACACAGAATTGAACGGTTTGTGTACTAAAAAAAGAACTGATTCGAACTTGGCGCTTGATACAGTACACAACTGGATTTGACGATTGTTTAAGTAGGAGGGTTACCGGAAAACTGTCTGTGAATCCAAAATGAACAAATCAGAAAATTCGTCCATAATTACTTCAAATTTTGCACACAAACATTACGAATACTAAAGTATAAGAAAGGGTTTAATGAACGTTTTGAGGCAACTAATAGGAATTAATTTTTCATAAATAAAATCATGAAAATAAGCCAAGTCAATAGCTGTTCCTGACATAAATTGTTAATCGTCCGCTTTTAAAATTTTCTTTCAGTGATCTTTTAGAATTCTGTTAATGTGTTCTGCCAACACTTCCTCGTACGTACTTTTGTTATTCAACAATAAAAAATATTATTACAAATTGAGTATGAAATTAATTTTGAAAAAATTTTCTTAAAATTTGAGAAACAAATTTGTATCACGAAAACACTAATTTTTTTTAAACTTTAATATGGTGTAAAAATAGTTTTTGTGAGATAATATTTTCAGAAGATATCGCGGGAAAACGACAATTTTGAGACGCTTAATTTTTAATTAACTGAGAGTTCAAAGTCTCACTGTTGCCGAGCAACGGAATTGCTTGCTAAAGACGATGAATAGCATTGTAACAAATTACATTTAAAAATTAATTTGAAAAATTAAAAAAAATAATTCGGAAAATAAAATTGGCATCATTGAAAAAGTACATTTTTGAATTTTAAAATGATATAAGAAATTTTCATGTATGATAATTTTTTAGGTTATTGCGTAAAATGTATAAATTTCAGTTAATTTCTAATTATATGAATGTATGAATAACTTTTGCACTTCAAAACAATGACAGCATTGATTCTCATTTCTTAAATAACAATTGTCCAAAGTTTGGTTGAAATCGGTCTAATAGTTTAGGAGAAGACAGTAAGAAAACTCGAATGATGAAAATGCAATTTGTAGGTATGTATTATTGTTATATAGATAAGTAGTAAGGAGTTATATAATAAGTAATCATAGTTAAAAATAACCACAGAAATGCAAACTTCCATTTATCATAGTACCGTAAAACGGGGTTACTTTGCACAGATTTTCATGACTTCAGATTTCGAGATTACTTCCATCTTTCTCTCTAAAAAATTATTCTAATTTTTTTCCTTATTGAGTGATTACTAGAGAAACGTTTTGCAACATAATTTGGATAAACATTAATTTAATAATCAATTATAATTTTTCGAATTTCGGCGCAAAGTTGCCTCATAAGTGGAATTTGTTTGCAATTGCTATTTTTTTTCAGTATATTTCAAAAAGAAATTCACTGAATGCAATTTTAGATACGCCATTGTAACCGGTCAAATCAGGATAGTGTTCAGAAATCCTTTTACCCAATTATTGCCGAGTGTGTTATTAATAAATATTCCTATTACCACACGTTCTTAGTAAGATAAACGATTATTATCATTTTAAGATCTATACTATTGACAGGAAAACCGAAGTCACTGAACTGGACTACATGTTGCAATGGTGATTTCCTTCTCATTGGAGTAAACCAGGGGATTTCCATGTTTCCTTATGTGAATTAGCTTTATTTTGTAACAAACTGTTCACTTGGGGTACCAAAAAAAGTCTCTGCCTCTTTAAAAGTACCCTAAACTTGTGAAATGTCATTAAATCAAGCTTTTAAAGTGTCTGGAGAGAGATCCATAAACTTACAGGTTCTTAATTCCTTGTATACACCCTGGGCATATTTGAAACTAGAGCAAATATTGTTCTTATTAATATTTAATACACAAATAAATTTTAAAACCAACTGGGGTTGCTTTCCACCGCAAATTTCCATGGTACAAAGAATCTCTCTTTTTCGGAGTTACCCCACGATAGAAAAAATTAATTACAACTTAACTAACAAATATAATTGGCATCCAAAGCAACAAAATGAAAGCTAGGTTTATTATATTTCACATTTACATGCACTCAGCCTTCAGAAATGTACTTTTTTCACCAGAGACAGATTTTTCAGTGCTGAAATTTTCGCTGAAATACTGGCTAATTGTCTCTTCCTTCTGTAACTTCCTGAATGATTGTTATATACGTTTAAGGAATTAAATACACTAGACAGTATTGCCACGAAACAAGAAAAAGAAACTTAATGAGTTGATCTCTATTTCACTTTTCACAAAATTTTTACACTGGTGCAAAGTTACCTCCATGAGTGCAAAGTAGCCCCGTTTTTCGGTATTGTTTTGTAAATGATAGCAACAAATAGTAAAATAAAAATAATAAATACACTCCAGGGACCTTCCAAATCATTTTTTTACATTTTCAACTAATCAATTTGAAATTTTGTTGGCATTAATAGGAACGCAAGACAGCGAACAAATTTTCACAGCAATTCATTTATTTATAAGTTATGGGTATAAATGTAATTTTTAATAAAAATTAATGGCCTTTATGATAAATATTTCAGGCGCACAAAAATCGAATATTTTGGTTAGTTACGGTAATACTTTTCAAATAAAAATTAGGATTAATTTTTCATTTTACAGGAATTTCAAAATGAACACAGATAATAATTTGAAACTATTAATTTTCGAAAAAATTATGTTCAATATTTGATATAGAAGAAAATTTTTACAGTCTAATAACAAAATATGCTCTATATGAATGCCAAAAATTCTTCTCCATATATGTTTTTATACTTATATAAGATGTCATGAAATTTGAACAAAAATTGAAGCGCCTGGAACTTTTATCATATAGGCCATTAATTTTTATTAAAAATTAAATTTACACCCATAATTAAGAAAGAAATAAATATTTTACAGTGAAATTTTGTGTGTTGTCTTATAGTTATATTATTAATGTCAGCAAAATTTCAAACTGATTAGTTGAAAAATTAAAAAAAAATTATTTTGAAAGTTTCTGATCGCCTTAAATATCATAGTGCGTACTTATAAACTCAATTGAAATAATTTCTCACTTGTTTCCCTTAAAACCAGAAGGGCAGTCACATGTACCATTGACAGGGTTGCACTTGCCTCCATTTCTGCAATCGCACCTCTGAGCACACTTGGTGCCGTAAGTGCCTTCAGCACACGGAGTTCCACAGTCAGAATTTCTCCAGCCTGTTAGGTAGAAGATCAAAACTGTACAAGCCTTCCAGAATTTAATGAAACGTTTCTTCAGAATCAAGTTACGGTGCAAGGTATCCCGTCATATTAAAGGGACATACGAAACCTCGAAAAAATTGTGGAAAACTGTGAAGTTCGATACATTATATCTCTGCAACAATGCACAAACTCACTTTTTTTCTAGAAAAATATCTGAAATTTCTCTTATAGTACACACATTTCTAAACCTTCATATTGGTATGTATTTATTTGAGAGAGTAATAGATATGGGTATAGTTTTTGGAGAAAAAAATGAGATAGTCACCTTTAGCGCATGATTACGGATAAAATATTGGGCTAAACACAATATTTTGGGTATCTATTTATCCAAACAGTCTTTTTAAGAAACTGAACCTCAATTTATTAACATTTAAATTTAATTTCTATTTTATATACCAATTTAAAATAAAACTGTTAAAAATAGTTAAAATTTCAGCTCTTCTAAACCCCCCAAAAAGCAATTCTTTGGAGAAATATGTACAAAACTGGGGTTCAGTGTTTAGGACATAGCAAAATACGTATTCGGTAAAAATTTTATTTAAAAATATTCAATAACTCTTGAGATATTGTGCTTCCAATATCAGAAAAAGACATTTTGAGACAGAGGCGGCGCCAGAAATTTTCCGACGGGGAGGCAAGACATCTCCGACGGGGGGGCAAGCGAAATTTCTCTAATACAATAACACACAATACTTAATTTTATATTTAATTAAAGGTAATTAACTATTAATTAGCGAATTCAATTATAATAATTAATTATTTGGAATAATTAGCTATTTGTATAATGTCGGTGCAGTAAGAATTGTCTGACGGAACGACAAGCAATAATAGAAAATGAAGAATTAAAAACACAAATCTCGTAACAAATAAAATGTACCGCACTGATATTGGAAAGAAATACAGATTGTTATCTAAATCTCATAACGAAATAAAATAATAGCCGAAACAAGTGAAAATAATTATTAACTTTTTTTTAAACCTATAAATGCATAACTACATATTTAAAATTATTGACAAAATCAGAGGACCAGTTCCCCAGCTCCAAACACTGGACTGATATCGATAATTTTTATTTCATATGGAAGCTTATGATATGTCATCAATTGTCGCCTGCATCTACCACCTTCCATTTTCGAGAGAAACCGAAAAAATACTTCTCTACTGCACATTCTCTTTTGGAAAAAAACATGAGATAGTTCCCCAGCCTGAACCACTGGACCGATTTCGACAACTTTTACTGCATATGAAAGTTTTTGACGTTTAGATATATCATCACTGGTCCCCTATCACCCACCGCCCTCCATATTCTAAATACATCGCAAACTAAAGCTTTCCTAGTGTACCTCAGCCTCTACACCGCCAACTTATTTCTCCAAGTTTCAAGCATAGGTACAGGATATTAAAATTAGAGGCGAACAGCTGGTCGCCAAAGGCGGGTAGTCTATATATTTAAAATAATTTTCTATACCAAAGAACCAATCCAACTACTGGACCTATTTTGACATTTTTTTTTCTTTCATATGAAAGCTTATGACTCCTAGGGCCAGTCATCAAAGATCGCCTATCCCCCACCGACCCTCATTTTTTAGAGAAATCGGAAAAACACTACTTCACGGTACATTCTCTATGGGGAAAAACCTTGACTGAGTCCCCAGCCTCAATAACTGGACCGATTTCGCCAATTCATCTGATCATTTGCAAGTATAGATAACCACTCAGAATGCCTCATGTTTATTGTGCAAGTTTAAAACAGTATTTTTGAACAGCTTTAATGAAAACGGTTCTTCAAAAAAGAACAAAATATCTACTCTAGGGGATGGAAACATTATTCAGAGCGATATCATATTGCATTTATGGTTCTGAAAACTTCTAGTCAAATTTGTGCTAAATATTAAAACTCAAATGTGGATTTTTCGTCCTATATCCTATTCCACTAATCTATATGCAGTATTTAAAACTGAAAAAAGGTAGTGGTTGCGAGCCGCGAAGAGCTGAGCACAGCGAGTTTCTCTCCCTCTTTATGTATATACTAGCAGTACGCGCCCGTGGAATCAGGACTTCAACAAAATGAAAAAAAAGTTCAGAAAACAAAACAAAAGATACACATTACTGATTTTCCCGCTTATTTTTCTTCGCGATAATGACATTTCAACTGTAGAAAATACAGAGTACGTTAATCCGAAACAATATTAAAAATTGCAACGTGAAAATGATTATTATAAAGCAAATAAAATATGCGAGACATAAAGACGTTAAGACACTGCCGAAAATAATAATCGAAGTCATTCAGTTGAAGATTATGACGTCACCTGCGCTCTGCACCGTCAGCCATTGAAATTGCCTACAATGTTCCAGAAAAGCGTCAGCTCGGTAGATAAAAATATCTTTCAACTGACCAGGAAAAAATTAATTAAAAAAAACGGGAAAAGATATTTTAACCGTTCTTGTTTTAAATACGACAGAACCGTTCCAGTTATAAGCTGAAAAAAATTGAAAATAATAGTGTTATTAGAACGTCGGATGCAACAAATTTAAAAACAAAAATTAAATTTCGATTGCAAAGCTGACTATTTTTAAAAAAATTCTCAAAATTCAGTAAACTACGTTTGAAGCTCAAAACAAACTTCATTAGAACGAAAATTGTTTGCTCTATCCGATGGTGCATTGATTGTTTTTCAGCGATCATTAGAAAAGATACTACAGCCTAAACCTGCCAAAAATGACCCAAAACATTAAATAAAAAATTTTCTAGAATGAATTTTAAAATTCCAGCTTTGAGGTGCATTAATCACCTTTACGATTACATGTGTACCAAATTTCATGACTGTGAGTGCGATAGATTCGTCTGGACATCGCGCGCGCGCACACAAACATTTCCTTTTATAAGTATAGATTCTTCTGAAAAAAAAGACTTAGTGTCTGCTTGGATCTTTCAGCTATTTCGGAGGTCACTTTTTTATTTTTTTTAATTGGAGAAATATATACCTAATTGTTTCGTCGGTATTTGTTGATGAAAGGGAATAATATCATCTATTTTTTCTAAAGTTGTTCAGCTGAAAGTTGCATTCGATGATGGTCGCAACCCATAGCAGATTTTTTGTCAGAGAATCAGCACTAGAAAGGTAAAAATGAACTCTTGAATGTTAACCCCGATTGAGACCGAAAATCACTTTTCTCTTTACAATGGGAAAGGAATAATTAATTTCGATCTGATTTCCGGTGTCGATTTTGAGTGTATGAATTTTTTGTTCTTTCTTTCCTGCATTTTCTCTTAATAAAAGGTCTGTGGTCAGAGAGACGAAAGGAATGCATTTGAAGTTGAACGGGCGACCAACCCGACAGATCAGATGGGTTTGAGTGGCCGTTAATAGAGGTTATTTTAACATTATGTCTGTGGGCCGAAAAATTCTGTGCCGAACAAAAATGGTCGTTGAGAGGAGTGAGAGAGTGTATCGCCACACTCTTGTTTAATATAGATACTTTAGTTTTCCCTAATAAATGTACCGACAAGTGACCAAAGCAGTCAATGGAAATAACAAAAGATGCAAATTTTCACCCGTCTTGTTGATCTCTTAGCCGACCGACCGAAAACAGTGGACAAAATGCGACATCTGATTCACTTTCACCTTGTCGGTTATTCTGTCAATGCGGTGCGCGCTACAGGCCAAATGGACGACAAGTGAAACAGATGCCGGTCATTCTGTTGATTTAAACGTTAATCAGACGTCAAATTTGGACACAAATAGCTTATCTCGACCGTTTACTATATAATAACTTTAAGATGGGATTTAAAATATTAGATTCCTTGATACCCATCTCTCCACATCTCCAGAAACAGAAAAGATTTTTACCGACGAAAGTCTTCATTCCTCGGCGACGGGGGGGCAAGCGGTTACCGACAGGGGGGGGGGGGGGGGGCCGGGGGCCCCCCCCCCCCCCCCCCCGTTTTGAGATATAGCACTTTAAAGATATAGACATATTCAATGTTTACGTTGAAGAGCTGATACATTTTCCTTCATAATTTTCATAATTATGGCAATTTTTTTAACGCGGATTGCTTTAAATTGTTCCGAAAAGACAAGGAAATAATATATATTTTTTTCAGAAAATCAAAACTTTTCCAGGTTTAACAGTCGTATATCCCCTTAACACGTTGATGCTCACTCTCAAATCGAGAATGATGAACGAGAAAAGCAACCTTTTTCCTTCGTTAATTAGTTGATTCTTGGGGAGTTTCATGAAGATTTCAATCCTACAGAATAAAATTATTATTTTTTCCAACAAATGCTTCTTAAAAATGGTGGACGTCTATAGCCGTCATTTGTTTTTAATATCTCGATTTCGATTATACACAAAAGACGGTTATAGACGTCTTGGAAGCTGTGCAGACTAAACCGATAATTTTTTGGAATAATTTAACAAAAAGAAATATATATATATATATTTTTAGAAACCAATATAATTTATTTTTTGCATTAATTCAGTTAATTTGAATTCATTCAGATTTTTCTGAAATGCAAAATTAAAAATATAAGAATAAACACTTATATTAGCATCACAAAAATTTAGAGACACAAAATTCAATTTTGAGAAACATTTGTAAGGGAGCGTAAATGATAAATGATCTTAATGATAAATATTTCATCATTCATTCTTCCCAGAACAATAAAGACTTTCAAAGGAAATAGATTTAACACTGATATAAATTTCAATAATTTATTTATAATACTAAGAATATAGGACGCCAATAGCCGTCATTTGTATCTACTTCTGTATTTATAATACTCGTACTGTCTTTACATTGTTTTTGCAATATCGGTACTATTTACCTGAATTGGTTTAAAAATTTCGATTAAATAACATACAGGCATGAACTTACAATCTATTCTTACAAAAACAAAATTAGTTTAATTTTAATGTTTTCATTACAAAATTTCGACCGATGGTGCATGAAGGACGATAAAATGTGATGTAATAAAATTGTATTGTTTTAAATATGTTATCCGGTGAAACCAAAGGTCGAAAATGTGTGTCGTTACACTGTATTAAAATTAAGGCAATAGAAGACAGCTCTTGTAAAAGCCATTAAGAGATTTCGTGAGACATTACAGCTTTGTTCAAAATGTATCACGTGCAGTAGGCGAAATCCAGTATTGTTAAAGAATATAATGTCACCGATTTTGGACCTACTGGACATGTTTTTTAAACAGCAGTAATTTTAATGAAAGGCTAGAATTTTTTATAGTTTATTTATCTTCATTACAATGCAACTAAGTTATTATGTAATATATAGTAACATATTAAACTAAGAAAAAAATAGCTTAAAAAATTGCGTCATCAATCCAATAAAGAAAAAGGCTTCCTAGGTTGGAACACTGGCTTCCAAATTCGACCACCAATTTCTTTAAGTATAATTAAAGTAAAAATACTCGATTCGTGCGGTTAATAATAATAAAAGAAAATTACCAAATTATTCTAGCTATTCATTTACAAAAAAACAGTTTTACTTTTCTTGTTTTCTATTATTGTTTCCTTACCTGGTGTACAGTCGCAATTGCCATTCGTCTTGTCGCATTTGGCTCCATTTTTACAAGAACAAGTGCTCGAACACTGCTTTCCGTACTTTCCAGCAGAACATTCTGTTGGAAAATTACATACATTACATACAGATTTGGTTTCAATTAATAACACACATTAATATTACTGATACAATGTCTCTTTTGACCAAACATTGAATGATTAACTGCATTTTCGGATAAATGTTTAGTTAAGTGCTCTGTGTGTGTAACAATTGTTTACATTTTCCATACTACATTACAGCAAAATCTTGAGTGAAAATTAAATCAATTCACGTTACGTCACAGTTGCGACATTGTAGGTTTATTAACTGTAACAATAACTGGTTCAATAACTGTTACTGTAATTGTATACACTCTGGATTCAAGCATGTAGCATCTATCATAATGAAGTCCTCATAATAAATTAGTTAATCTCTAATAGCGAAATCCTTTATGTGATAAAAAAACTCTAAATACAGTGTCTCAATATGAAGGCACAATGCGACAACAGTCACGTCATAAACGGAACGGCGCATGGCAACTCACGCCTAAACTCTAATAATAATAAAGGAGAATGTGTGTGCGTCTGTGTGTTAATCCTCTATAGGGAAGACCGCTAGACTTAGAGCTACGAGATTTGGCACAAATATTCTTTGAAGGGTGGGAATGCGCACCTCCGAGCCCGTTTTTTGAAATTTTAATTAAATAAAAATTAGGCGAAATTTCGGCGTTTATCCTTAATAGCTTCCAAAAATATTACAGCAGAAGAATCATTTTTAAACCATCTGAAAGTGCAAAAAACAAACTTTCCAATTATATCAATTAAATTTCCGTACAATGTTTTCTCGAATTTCAATAAATTAAAAAAAAATATTTTTTGGCATAATTTACACATTATCTATTCATCTCGCATATTTGATTTTTGTCATTTGACAGATGCTGTGATCTGTCTGACCAAGTTTGGAAATTACAAGGCCCGTCCTAAAATATATCTCGTGTTGTTTCAAAAGGGACGTTAATGTAACTAAACTAAACTCAATAAATTCGGATATCATTAAAGAATCTTCCACTGCTTGTAGCATAATAAAAACGATATAATAAAGAATTCTTCATTTTATAAAAGCTAATGTAGAGACTGATGATTTGAAATACCACTGAGATTGTAACATGACATCCGTTCCTTTACAAAATAGCAACTTTTAACCAAATTTCAGAGCCTACCTACCATATGTGCATGCACTCCCAGTCCAGCCGGCAAGGCAGTCACAGTAATCAGGCTTCGTGCAGGTTCCCCGGCCGTTGCAAGAGCCTTTACAGTACGCTGCGAAAAAATAAAAATGAAGATAAATAAATAAATAAAATAAAACAGTAATATTTATTCGTTGACCTTTTTTTTATCTCCAGAAGAAAACGAGAAGTAATGAATTCCACTAATATTTCTTTTTCCTTTTAGGAAAATTTTAATTTAAATTATTATTAAATTGGCTGTTTCATTGATATTTGATACTATATTCTTATACTTGACGAACCTTGGACAATTTTTCCCTTCAGTAATCTGTAGGGCTTTTGAGTGCCCTAATATTGGGAGGATTGCTTCGCAGCACCTTCTCTTGCAATACGCATGACGTCTGGTAGTAGCAGAGTCTGCATGCATGCATGCTAAACTTGTGACATCCCACTGGTGTATCTTGAAACAGCAGTACTTTGTCTTCCGGAGACGATTATTGAAGTGAGTCAATTTATATTGGGAGGATTGCTTCGCAGCAGCTTTTCTTGCCATCCGCATGACTTCTGGTAGCAGCGGAGTCTACATGCATGCATGCTAGACATGTGACATTCCACTAGTATTTCTTGAAATAGCAGTATTTTGTCTTCCGGAGACCAGTGGCGAATTCAGGATTTAGGTCTGGGGGGGACGAATGTCAAACCTTATGGCTTATGTAAACTAAAACACTTTAACTTTACAGACTTGCCTTACAATAAGAATCATAAAGAACACTACAATACTTCCGATAATTTAATAAAAAATACAATGAAATAACTAGCCAAAAAATGTCTTCGACCACGATAACTCTGCAAGTACAAGTGGAATGACTAGAAATTTTCAACCTGTCAAGCCAGAAAGCAATGTTGCCACGTTATTATTATTTTTTTAAAAGGGAACTTAAGAAAAACAGTTGAAGTGATTTTAAATAAAGTCAAGATTTCTGGTTTAGCTTTGGGGGGAGGGGGCTGCAGCCCCATAGCAACCCCTGGATTCGCCACCTCCATAGACGATTATTGAAGTGAGTTCATTTTAGTTAAGCGCTTTGATAATTAATTTTTAGGATGATTTTCTGATTATAAAATATATAGGTTCCTATCGTATTACTAACAGAGCATAACATTTTTTAAAAGAAGTTCCCGTGTCATGTTTCCGATAATTCCAATTCTCAATGAATATAAAGAAAATCTATTAAATAAATGAAATGCGGGAAAATATCACTAATCGAAAACAATATATTTTTTCGGCTTTTAACCGAAGAACTTTACACCATTTTCTTTTTTCTTTTTCTTAGTAGTAGTACGAAAAAAAATTTTTTTTTTTTAAATAAAGTCTCACGCATACTCAACCAACCGACAGGGAGCCGCCTTGGCTCCGAGTTCGGGGGTATGCTGTGGTGTTAAGTAGTAGTACGAAGCATTTGGCTCATTGATTTTTAGGGTGATTTTCTAACTATAAATTATCATTTTGAGTTTTCTGCCGTATTATTAACAGAACATAGAAATTCTCTTATTATATTTCTAAAAATGTATGCAGGAGTGTTTTATTCTAATACACTGAAATAAAAGTTAGGATAAATAGCTACTTCAAAATAACCCTTAATTTTTTATCTAATTTTTAAGCTATAAAAATATTAATAAAACAATCTGTTGTCAAACGTAGATAATGCGCCATAATATATTACGTTTTTTTTCTTTCTGTCAAAATAATTCAGAAAGAGATGAGATAATACGTTTTTAAAGCTTCATTTAATAAGAAAAATGAAAATAAGATCTGTTAAATAAATGAAATTCGGGAAATCACTATTCGAAAAACATTTCGAAAATAATTAATATGTTTTTAACAGTTTTGTCAGCTTTAGCTTGAATCAGTCACCCAAAGATATGTTTTAGAAATTTTATGAAAAAAATCAGACTTTAATTTATTCAGTAACAAAATATTAACATCTTTAAAAATACTTTATACGTAGCTCAAAACTCTATTAATATTTATACATATAAACATGTTCTCTCTTATCACAAGATGACAGCCTAGTTACAGCTGATTCAGCTGAGATTTAAATACTGCATTTGTCCATGGAAAACAGAATTTTCCCTTCTTATATAAGACATTACAGATAATTAAAAAAATACTTTATTCAAGATGTACTAGAAGATTAAATAGATATCATATATTTTTTGCGAATGAATTATTTTATTTCATCAAAACGATAGTACAGATACACTTACTAGTCAAAAGAGAATTAAAAACCCTGAGTAATATTTTACTTAATAATATTCATTATGATAGGAAGAGAAAGAGTTCACACAAACTAAGTTGAAAAATATAACATCGTAGCTTTTGGCGCATGCGCGGTAGGGTCCAAAAACAATATCTTATCTTCGAGGGTAGGGCATAACGGGTTCAGTTTGAATGTCTGCAGACATCGGACCACTTCCTCGAGGATAGGGCAGCAGTCCCGATTCATTTGTACCAAATGTCCTTTTTTATCTTCATTTTCATATATTTTGTTAACAAACAAATGTTCATTATTTTAATTCTTTGTATTCATTTGTTAGTTTACTTTGTCATCATATATTTCTTTTGTAAAAATTTAACTAATATAACAAGTGACATCTTTACAACTTGATAAATCACTTTAATCTCCTTAAAAAATGAATAATGATCGACTCCTTGAACGGAACGGAATAAATATTTTTAAAATAAAACATTTATTCGGTAAAATCAGCCATTAACGGCCGAGATTTTTGGGAGCTGCGACTGGAATGTGATGTTGTTAATTTTGAAGAAATACTACAATACATTCAGCCAACTTCAAAGACCTTATTCACTGTGAAGGCTGCAATTGTAAAACCTTTCTTTTGTACTAATTTTATTAAATAATTCTATTTCTCTCCTATTTTATTTGATATTATAACCAGATTGTTTAAAACCCAGTCGTCAAAGACCACTAGTTTGTGAGAGGCCACGTCTGTAAACTCATTCTTGTAAATTTCGTTTCAACAAACTACGTAATTTTTTTTATGGAATCAATAAAGATTCTACTGCGCACACACATCCAAACTGCAAACCGGAGATTTTTATCTCTGGGGTCAGGTTGCGTCGCAGTGTAAAGTTAAGTAAAAAAAGTCGCAATATTTTTTGATCACCACTCGTATGCATTTCAATTGTTCAACTCTTTGGAGGTAAGGGCTGCCGAGAGTCGAGCTGGGCAGAGTACTGGTGTAAAGGCCTCTCCACACTGGCATGCACGCCTGCAGTTACGAATTATGACTATTGTGAGTAGTCAACGGACGGAAGTCTTTCTTCCAGGTAGCTTGTAACGTCACATATTGTGGCGAAAATCTGACTTCTAGCCACCGCAAATTCGATTAATATAATGACAATGAGCAACACTGTTCAGGGGTTAAAGAAATTAGAGTTTAAGAACGAATGAAAATTCAAGGGGAGTTGGCACCCTAAGTCCGTTAACCCTAACCCTGTTACTTCGATGTATCTTTTCTCAAAATCTGTTAGAGATTCATGTTTTAAATTTTTATACATGTAAAGTACATCTTTCCCATTATAATGAAATGATTTTTTTAAAAAAAATTCAAAAATTTATTTTTTACAATTTTTTTTGTGTCAAAACAAAAAATGTTAAATTGGCCACTTCGATGCACCTTTTCTCAAAATCTGTTATAGATACGTGCTTGAAATTTTTTTATAGAAATAAACTACACCTTTCTCATTATGCTGAAATGAGCTTTTGCTTAATTTTTAATTTTTTATAAATTTACAAAATATTTAATTAGAAATAGTGAAATTTTACCCTATTTTGATACAAAAAAAATTGAAAAAAGTTTTTTTAAAAAAGCTCATTTCAGTATAATGAGAAAAGTGTACTTTACTTGTATAAAACATTTGAAACATGAATCTCTAACAGATTTTAAGAAAAGGTACATCGAACTAACAGGGTTAACGGACTTTGGGTTTCAACTCCTCTTAAAAAATAATTAAAGGTCTATTGTAGAAACTCAAATTGTATAACCAAAGAAAATATAAAATCAAAAAAGAATTAGTTAGATCTCAATCATTAAAGGAAGTGTTCATAAAAATTACAAAAATCAAATGGCCAATGCGTAGGAGATTCAAAATTTGAGTTGACCAGGCTCATTTTGCGTGTATTTCATAAGCAGGAATCGATTCCATTACAAGGCTGATGTGATAGTTTTTAAATATCTGAATTTAATTATCAATTGCATGGACTGAATCTGATTTAATGAACAAATGTTGAGTAAATTTTAAAAGTATGAATAGCTACTCACGTTCACAAGACCGCCCCTGTTGTGTATATCCACTGCAGCAGTAATACACAGTCTTTCGCTTTACTTCAGGTTCAATCTTGTATTCCGTGTAATACCTTGTCCTGGAATCAAGTCTGCAGTTAGTATCTATGAGAGAGAGCTCTGATATATCTATAATAGAAAAACCCAGCGAAATAGGTGACGCGGGCGGAGTTAAAAATAAACCCGCCTCTTTGGTCTGCTTCATTATCCAACGAGCAAATCACGAATTTCGTTTTGACTTTACTTTTCTCCCCTTCTTCACCATTGCTTTGCTTGAAGCAGTCAGAGAGCAATGTCCTCTCTTTTTCCCGTTTTTAATTATATCAATTTTTTTTCGGTTATGTCAAATTTTTAAATTAAATTCCCTTTTCTAAATTATAATGTGGAGGTGCACGCGATTTCTTCTCACAAAACGGTACTCCGAAATCTATCCCACGTTGACTTTACATCTTTCTCATTCGTGCTGATTCATCCACGCTGAACTCCGTAAGAAAAATTTCGTTACGGATCACATTTGAATTTGCGGTGCATGTTATTCATAATATTTTCTTTCAGCATTTTTTTCATCTTGTATTTGGCAATGCATTTTTTTTATTTTGTATTTGTCGATGCGTTTTTTTTATTTTTTATTTGGCAATGCTTTTTTCTTCGGTTAGTGGATCACTATTCGTTTCAATCCGATTTTAGCGATTAGTTTTGATTTGACTGAGATAAAAGTGAACAAGTTTGAGTATGGTAAACAATATGGACAGAGAAGATGTCACTGCAAGGAAACAAAAGTTAGCAAGATAGAGAATAGAAAGATGGAGGGCGAGACAAAGCCAGGAGACACTCAACTGGATTCGAACTGCAAATAATGAAAATCATCGTAGAAGAAGAGAAACGCAAGAAGAAATGCATTGCAGAAACGCCTTGCAATTTCTGCAGAATACTATGAACGTATCCATCACCAACAAAGTCGGGATATTATAAATCAATCTCTTTATTTTTGTCCCATCTAGACGGGCACATCTTCTAGTTATCAAGAACACACTCAAACGCGTGAAAAGGAGAGAGTCGCTATATTTGGTCCGGTATCAGTGGCGAATCCAGGGAGGGGTGGCTGCAGATTCTTGATTTTATTTAAAATCACTACAACTGTTTGTTCTTAACTTTCATTTAAAAAATAATAAAAAAATCGTGACAACATTGCTTTCTGGATCGAAATTTTTCCTAATTTTCTAGTCATTCCACTTGTACTTATAGCTTTGACGCGGTCGAAAACACTTTTTGTCTAGTTATTTCATTGCATTTTTTTATTAAATTATCGAAAGTATTGCATTGTTCTTTATGATTCTTATTGTCAGGTGAGGAGAGTCTGTAAAGTTAAAGTGTTTTGGTTTACATAAGCCATGAGGTCTGACATTCGTCACTACGATACAAAATTCTTCTGACCTTAGCCCCTCCCCAGGCCCGTCTTAGTTCACCAGTATCATAATTTGATCCATTAAATATTTCGATTAAACAAAATAGTCAAATTATATTTGCAACGATGTAATGTGTGGTGTATGAAATCATTTAACCGTGGACATCCAGGCCTCAAGGCTAGAAATTTACCACAGAAAATTAACTCTGAACGGCAGCTGCCAAATTCACATTTTTTTTTGAGATTAGACTTTGACTTTAGTACTTCGAAATTTCTCCTTTCCGTTATCTCAAAAGACAAGATGAGGCCTCCAAAGTGACACTATAACACGCCTAAACGTATCTGTCAGTTACTACAGGGAACAATGTGAAATGTAATGACATCCTTCTTCTAGTGAAGCTGGAAGATTGTGGCAGATTTTGGTAATATCCATGGCCAGAATCTATTAATGAAAGGTATTTGATTGAATTCGGTTAGAGATCACCAGATCAATTCTGAAAATGAATGAGTTGATCAGAATCTTGTGAATCCATATGATACCCAAAAGAAACTTGGAATAAAAGAAGGTGTAATCAAACGTATTAAAATAGCTGAATTAACAATGATTATGCAGAACCTGACAAAGCAGAGAACTTCTACACACACTCTGAGTCGCAGAACATAATTTTGGTGAAGTAGCCTGTCGGTTGAGAATATTCTTGAAATACTTACAGTGAGGCCGTCATTAATAATTATATCAGACGAACTCAGTTAATTTTTTTTGAGCAAGGCTTGATACTTTTCTATAAATACGCGGAAATACAGACATTCACTGGTCTTCTTCATTTTGAAAATACTCTTTCCAAGACAGATTTATCACAAGAAAATTATTTTTTTAATATTTTTATATATTTTCATTATTAAAAAAAATGGTTCCATACAAACAAGAGTAAAATGTATTTAACGTTTTTGTTAAAAAAACGGAATTTAAAACCTGTTACTCCGAATAGAACAAGGAACGCGCGTCCTCTTCTGGTTAAGAGAAAGGCGCAACAGTTTATCATTATTGAACAAATATTTAGATGAGACATCGATGGAATTATTTCTTTCAAAACTCTTCCTTTGTTTTAAAAGCCAGAACCCTTATTTCCGAAAATATTTAAATTGGCCATTCGTGCTCTGGTGAATTAAACGGTGATATTTGGAATGTATATAGTACATTTATTATTGCCACTTTAATTAATATTTAATTAATACAGCAGCTATATAAATTTAAAGTAATGTGTTTTTTTGGTTTCCTAAATCAACTTGATTTACTGACATTTGCTGGATTCATGAACTTTTTTAATTTTGGCATTAAAAAGGCAATACATTTATGAGGAAGAAAAACAAGCAACTGGACAGGAGGTGGTGATTTCAAACAATCCAGCCAAACAGACGTTGTGATAAATAATTTGTGAAAGAACAACGTAATGATGATAATTACGCCCATTATTAATATGGTTCCCCAACGTATTCTTTAGGAGAAGCCAACACGTTCTCAAGGTTTAATCCTTAATTTGAAGATAGGTGTAACACAAACAAATTTAAAGATGTAAAATAAGTTTTGAGCTCACACCTTGTACTCTTGTTACTCAGGAGGGTCTACTGAAACACCATGTTATCTAGATGGTGGAATGCTGCCATTTTGACCTTATCGTTTTGTAACCCAAAAGAAAACTACAACAAAATATTAATAAAGACGCCCATTCAAACTTTGCTAAATATACAAAACTAAAGGTTAATTCGAGAAAGAATAGAACTTTACATATATTCATATTATCAAACGAGCTAAGATTAATAAATTCATTTAAAAGAGCAGTTTTTAAAACCTTATGCTCATTAGGTGAAATTGGTACTTTCTTATTTTAATCAATTTTCTCTTTGAAAATTTCTTGACAGACATACGTCTATGAAAATTCAAAACTACCAGAATAGATTCATTCAAATTTTGCTTGTGCAGAGATCGTGAGCGTTAAAAGTAAATGATTGATTCGTTTTGCTAATTAAAAAAGACAGGGTTTTCATACTCAAAGAAAACATTATTTTGTCTTTATTATTAGTAGACAATGCTGTATTAAGATATTTTTCGTAATTTTATTTATTTACTTATACGATCTTATATCATTAATGTTCCATTAAATTTTTTAGATATTAATATCATGGAAAAAGTGATCTTTTGACTTTTTAAAATCAACGGTGCTTGTATATTTTCAGGGGTCTGTTGAGTTGTTTACTCACTACATTTTATTACATTTTACATATTTATATTCATATTTGTTTTATATTTATTATTTTTTTACACATATTTATATTACATATTAATTTTACATATTTATTACATATTTATATTTTATACATGTTAATACATTTTATTAAAGATAAAGATGCAGATAATGAAGTTTGTGGATTATAATGAA
>BGPR01010686.1:0-34691 GCA_013235015.1 Araneus ventricosus
TAAAGTAAAAATATGTTGTACAGGCTTTTCTGACTTTGTTGAACAAGTTTTTTTTTTTTTTTTTTTTTTTTGTACTAGCACTAGCACTGCCTTTGCTTTTTCAGTGTTTTAGTTCTTGGATCTCTTTTTCGGTGGGAATTCGAACTAAATGACATTTTCTTGAAACTTAAAGACAGTTTGTTAATCGATTTTTAATGTCATACTAGCTGCATGGCCCGGCGTTGCACGGGCAATCTTGAATAATAGGATATTCCCGGGCGGAGAGAAGTGAGATCACGTGAGGCCTTGGGATCCATATTTTGATATGCCCGGCTCCGTTTTTTTGCAACAAATATTGTCACTTACTTTCCCCAACAAATGTAAATATTCTTTCAAATCTAATCTTTTTATTACTAATTTTCATATGCCCGCCTTCGGTTTATTTTTTTTACACATATTGTTGCTAATGTAAATGTTACGTTTCCCCCAAAACGTAAAAAATCCTTTGTATCCTATATTGTTTAATTAAAATTTTTAAATCCAACCTTTTAATTACCTTATAGTTAATAACCCAGCATTTCTCGGAATCCACACGTTTTCATATGCCCGCCTCTGTTTTTTTCTCTACAAATATTGTCGCTTCCCCAACAAACTTAAATCTGTTTTGAATCCTCTCTTGTTGAATTAAAACTTTCAGTTCTAGCCTTTTTACTACCTTAAAGCAGTTTGATTTGAATGAAAACGAGAGAATTCTTATGCTTATAAATTAAAACAGATTAGCATGACATGTGTTTTGCAAAAGAAAAAGTAAAACGAATAATAATGAAAAAAAAAACGGATAAACATGAATAAATATTTTCCCCCAACAAACGTAAATGTTGTGAAACACCATACGACAAAAAAAGAAAGAAAAATGCAGGAAAAAGATTTTTTTCAATTGTTAATAAATCCAAAAAATAGAGAAGATCGCTCAAAAGGAAATACCAACTTCCGTTAAATAAATAAATAAAATGCAACACCGGATGCGAAAACTAATAATAGGGGAAAAAAAGAATCCGCCGTGAATGAATTCACAATTCTGCCAATAGATGGCAGCACGTTAATTCATTCATTTTGACGTTTTTAATTAATATCTTTTTAACTAATTGTAATTTCGGAATTTAAATGGCCGAAATGGATTCCTTGGATTATTCCCCATCTTTTGGTACTTTCCGCGTGCTTCTCCGTTCAGCGGTTCGTGAGAAGATAGCCGGACATACATACATACATGCATACATACATACATACGTTTGTTTACCTTCGAATTTTAATAGGATAGATGAATTTTAATATTCTACAAAAAGAAAAAAAAAGATGGGGATTGCTGTGATTGCAAAAATTGTTTTCAAATGTTTCTAAGAAGGATGAAATATAAAATAATTATGAGCTAGAAAAATCTTAATTTGTCTCACTGTGAGTCACAGAGAAAGATGTGACTGTGAGTATTCCTAGAGAATAATACAAATAAAATTAATCTCAAAAATGCTCACTTTACGAAAAAAAAAAAAAGAAACATTTTAATTTCTTCAACTTTTGTTCATTTCATTTTTATTAGTTATTTTAATTAAATAATTTATTTATATTTGCACCAAAAAGTTCAGTTTATTGTTGCAAATGTAGCACTAGAAATCTCCAGATTGAACTTCTATATTCATTTTCTCCTTGAATTTGTCAAACCATGGTTTTAAAAATAATTGCAGCAGCAATTATTAAACAAAAATAAATAAATTCACTAAATAAGTGCTTAGATTCTTTTTCACATAAATATTCAAATTTCTTGCATCCCTCCCCCTCCCGAAATCCATAAAAGACGAATTTAATAAATAGCAATCTGTACCATATTCCTTTGAACAAAATGCAGAAACTCACGAGAAAAATATATTCCTTTATCCGAAAACAAGAAGCATTTCTTCCCTTTCATTCTTTATTCGAAAATAATAAAACTCATATTTATAAAATCTTTCTTAAAAAGAACCCTGCTGCACTAGAATGCAATGTAATCCCAATGACTACCGCTTCAATTTTTTGAAAGACAAAGCGAGCAATAATAATCAGTGACAATTCATGTAGACAACACCTAGAAAGCCACGACCGGCCACATCAGCGATCAATGACGTAATTCTTTTTTCCCCATGCCTCTTAAGACAATAGATAGAGCTCGACTGAATTAAACAACATTAGAATTAAATGTAAAATTTTGTTGCACAGAATGTTGATTACAAATGCTTAAAATAAAATTTTCTTCACATAAATACTTTAATTTTAGATGCATTAGGAACATATTTAGCGCTATTTAACTGGGCATATTGGTACATCGCGTAGCTATCTCCTTAGTATTGTTAAGGAAATCGTCCGGTGGATGTACGGTGAAAGCAGTCCACAAGCTGGATAATTGAAAATGACACTTTATTTAACGAATATTCCAGAAAACTCGAAACACAGGTAGCACGAAAAGAATAGCACTTGCAGAAATTAGCAACACAAATAGATAGAAAATCACTAAAAATAACAGTAACAGCACTTTCAAAACCGCTCGGCGTCTATCAGCTTACCAACTCGCACTGCGGACAAAATTCCAAAGAGATTCAAAGATGTTCAAACACATACCAAAGACGTTCACTCGTCTTAGCACCCCCGGGTCTTTTCCGGCAAGATGTGACTTCACATAGAATCATCTAGTACATTCCTTATATCTCTGATCCTAATAGAGATAGGACGAAAATTCTAGTATTTTCAAATACATTCATTTTTCCGTCAAAGTCGCCAAAATGGTCTCCAAGTTTGTCACCAAGGTAGGGTGTTATTGGCTTTCATCTTCCCTGGCATCCAATAAAAAAACCTCTGTAAATATCTCTTTTCAACCTTAAGATTAACATTACTGGGGAGAGACAGTACAAGTTCATAACACTATCAATTAGAGTTATCTCTGGCTATGGTTCACATTTGAAGTGAGTAGTTACATGTAACAGTGGATATTCAACTAACTCGTTTTAAATATGCGAATGGAAAAATATTTATCTTACCTCTTTCATAAAATTAAGGAAACACAATCTGATTTCGGTAGAATGCCTACCCTCTGCGTGCTTATTTAGGAATAAATAAATTCTTGGGGAGGGGGAGCAATAATTTAGACATTTCCAGGTATGAAACATCTGTTTTATTGCAATGTTTTGCATAGACACTATATGAAATAGCCAGGCGTTAAAATTGAATTAAAACATTTTCGGCTAATTATGAAAAATGCTTTTATTGAAAACGGGCATTTGAATAATCCTTAATATAATAAATGCGAAAGTGTGTCTGTCTGTCTATCTGTTTGTTACGCTTTCACGACCAAACTACCAAACCAATTTGGATGAAAATTGGCAGAGTTGTAACTTGAAACCCAGGATTGGACATAGGATATGTGATTTAATCATAAATTCAATATTCTTGACTACAGACAACAATTAAATAATTAACAAAGAAAGGTCAATTGAGTCAGCGATCCGCGATGAAGATCACTAGTTTATTTTTCAATCAACTGTCACTTGATCCTTAAGGAATGCGTAAATATATGGAATAACTTATTTTTAAAATCAACTTTCACGTGATACTTTAAAAAGCGTAAGCATGTGGAATAACTTATTAAATAGCTCATTTGAGTTTTTATTTTTTATTTATTTATTTTTTGCCGAACAATGCCGAAATTCAGTTCTGAAAGAAAAGTCTTTATTCGTTCATTTTTATGCAAGAAAATGCACCACCTCATACTAATTTTTTATTGAAAATGCTATCTATCCTATCCAGTGGCGAATCCAGGGGGGAGGGTGCTATGGGGCTGCAGCCCCTCCCAGAGCTAAACCAGGTCTTTTGATTTTATTTAAAATTATTACAACTGTTTGTTCTTAATTTCCCTTTCTTTAAAAAAATAATAAAAACATGACAACATTGATTTCTGGCTTGACAGACTCGAAAATTTTCCTACTGTTCTAGTCATTCCACTTTTACTTGTAGCGTTGACGCGGTCGAAAACATTTTTTGGCTAGTTATTTCATTGTATTTTTTATTAAACTATCGAAAGTATTGTTGTTTCCTTTATGATTCTTATTGTCAGGTGAGTCAAGTCTGTAAAGTTAAAGTGGTTTGGTTTGCATAAGCCACGAGGTTTGACATTAATCATGTCGATATAAAATGTTTATGACCTCAGCCCCTCCCAGACCCAAATCCTGAATTCGCCATTGATCCTATCTTTTCTTTTCTCTTTTTATGAAACCCACTATATTGTGAATACTAGAAAGACGAGAGGATAACATAGCATTTGATTCATTTTCGTTCACTTTTAATAGCTTCTACGATGATATAAATTTAAACGATTGTTCCTACCAGCAGAATTAAGTTGTAATATTTTGGAAGTAGATCAGGTCGAAATGAAAGATAAGTTTTCCCGCGAAATGCAGTCTTAAGAAATCTGACCAGTACATGCCTATGATTAATCCATGGAATATGCATTTCTAACGTGGGAAACACTGAAAAGTTTTTAGGAAATTAAGGCAATGTCTGAATTATTCTAGTCGCGTCCTTCCTTTGCTTAGTGGTTGTATGTGTCTAAGATGAATCATCATAAATCTGGGTTTTGGACCAGGAAATCAGACTAATCAAACAAATATGTACTTTTTGGAGATTAGGAGGGTCATTTCATAGATAATCATGCAGCGACAAAAGATTTCTTAATTGATGATTCACGCAAGTAAAATATTCTTACGATATTTTACAATATTTACGATATATATTATCGTAGAAATATTGAACAATATCTTATCCCTTTTGAATACACACATTTCATTCTCACTGATATTCAATATACATTGAGAAAAGAAGTTTTGAGTCTTTAATTTACTAGGTTGTTATGTTTGAAGTGAACCTACCCAGCCCTATGTAAAACCCATTTTGGTTGGCGCATTTTGTTGAAACTTGTTACATAAGTTATACAGACCATGGTGTAAAGAAATCTGTAATAAGCAAAATAGTTGAAGCTTCGACCACCAGGTGAAAATGTGGCGTTTAAAGGAAAACAAATCGTAAACATAAAACCTTATTTAATCACAGGATTTACTTAGTATGCATTCAAGTTTGAGTCGATTACATGTGCAAGGCCAATTATAGCATGTTCGACGTTAGTGAGAAGGGAATCTTGAAGAATTGCAGAAGTATGGCGTGGTGTGTCTCCAATACAGGTAGAGTCCGTGTGCTTCTTTCATAGACACGGTATTCAAAGAATTGCCACAACCAGAAATCACAAGGATTCGTATCAGGAGAATTAGGAGGCCAGGCATTCGAAACATTTTTTGAAACTACTCGATTGTCTCTGACGTGGGCACAAAGTTCATTCACTTGTCGGCCAATATGAAACGTTGCATCATCTTTAGGGTTGTCATGCGTCCCGTATATATTGGACTGTCACCGTATTTCACTGCTCAGTTCCGTGTTACAATTTGTCCCGTTTTCTGCCTAATATTATTTAGAGAAAAATAATACCAACCAAAACTACGAAGTAACTATAAAATTGAGTATGGAAGAGAAATGACTGAAGTTTTTTGCAGATACAAAGTATATTGATCAGAAATCATGCGTAATAAAGATATGCGAATAAATATATGCGAATACTTAGTAATCATCATTCCAGCACACAATGCAAATGTGGAGATATTTTCCCTCATGCCAACTCAATGGTCGGACGAAAGAAACAGATAGTCAGTGGAGACAACTGAAGCAATTTTGATTTGTCATTATAATTTTAAAATGATTTCCGCCCAATTTTATAATTATGTGAAAGAAGAAAATGATAAAGAAAGTAAAATCAACTTTAAAAAATGACAGGGCTAAAAAGGATTAGCCTTGCATCTTTTTTTATTATTCCACGTGTTCATTTTATTAGATTGCTTAATCTTTATTGATTTTTTTATCAGATAAAAGAAACCATTACCTGCCCACTTTTATCATGCATTATTTATTTGGCACTTAAACGTCCCGTATCAATGCTTGGCAATTATGGCAACCCTAATCATCTTGCGTGTTGACGCTGATTGCAGTAAACATTCTCGTTCTTGTAAAGGAGGAATGTCTTACAGCCAAAGAAGTTCGCAATAAAAGACACTCATGACAGAATGTCCTTTAGGGCCTTGAGGAGTGGTCTTAAAGAAAAAGGTTCCGAATATGAAGTCAGTAGTAAATCCACACCATGTACGAAATCAGAAGGCAGAGGCTTTTCATGCACAACATTGAGCCTTGTAGTGCTCTTTATGAAACAGTTTCGAGTATTCACTGCCTAATTTCCAGTGAAACGCATTGCCAACGGTTATTCTCGCTAAAAAGCACAGAATTTGCTTAGCAATAAATTTCAATGTAGATTTTGAGAATGCAACTTTTGTACCGTATGGATCTTGTACGTATACCGCTTTAAAATGGATCTCAGAACCTTTCGAAATGTAGACCAAGGTGTAAACAATTCCCGTGACACTCGCACCCTTGTCAAAGAAATGGACACTTTGTCAACCACAGCAACAACGACGTCTTCCATAAGTTTAATTTCAAATCCATTCCCGTCTTTTTTTCTGGCATATCACCTAGCTCCCCAGTTTCTTAAAATTTAGTAATCATCTTCGTCAGACCATTCTTCGATATAGGCCCTTTTCACTAACCTTTCAAGCGTCGATATTTTCGTAGGGCAGCAGCTTAACTATAGTTGTAGTTCTGATAAAACAACTTGACCAATACGGCTCGATTTTTCTTCTCTAATGACGTGATGAAGAATGTAGGAATGGAAGTCAACATTTGAACTATTATTATTTACAAGTAAATTTTTTTACAGTCAAAATTACAAGGCAATTTTTAAAAACGAGCGTTTATTGGTGTACTAAAAATTAGATTTTTTTATTTCAATTATTTTCTATTTTTTAGCTTTTAATTTATAATTTTGTATTATAACCATTAGGGAATTGTGAAATCAGTTTTTCTCAAATTTTCTAGTAGGTGGCGCCACTCATACAGAATCAAAATTTAATTAAATTATCAATTAACTGACCACTAAGTTTTGAAAATATTAAATTAGAGTATTGTCACTGTGAGAAAACATTAGTATAAAAAATTTCACAACTCTAGAACAGAGGTTCAAAACCAGTGGTACGCGTATCCTGGGGTATAGAATTGAAAGTCGCGGTAATGACGGACACAAGAAATCATAAGTGATTAATATAAGGGTGAACTAATGCTATTGTAAAAATGGAATACAAAGTGAAATCAAAAATTAGTACCTGCAAATGTTATTATTTCAAGTCATTTGACTCTTAACCCTTTGAGGACGACTGTCACGCGGGTTTGCCAGCTGCTTCGCCTATTCTCTCCCGACTGTCACAAACCGAGCCGGCTTTTGTGGTTTTTAGCAACCGACTGTCACCTCGGCGTGACTCTTTTTTAGTAATGTGAGCTTGAGAGTTAAGAGCCTTGCCTAAGCCCTTAACATTATTGATAAAATCTTCTTTGTATAGACGAATTGTTGAAGAGTGGGGGGGGGAGATATGACAGTAAGGGGTACGCGAAAATAAAAATATTAATCAAGGGGTAAGTGAGGGGGGAAAAGTTTGGGTAACTCTGCTCTAGAACATCAGGAAGGTAATGAAAAATTTATTAGAAAATCTTTACAAATGTGAACTCGTGCTTGACTCAAATCCTTTTCCTCAACCTGATGTTAGAAAGGCACATTGTGAAAACTGGGAAATTTATCTAAGAACATTTATAGTTTGGCAGCAGAAGCAGCTTAGGATTAGGTTTAGGAGTTAGTTGTTAAAGGGTTTGACTAATTTTGAAGTTGTCGTAAAAGAAACGAAAGATTTAAGCCCAAACTGACTCATATTGGGTGGTTTAAGGGGATTACAAGAAACAAAAGTGAAACGAAAATTATAATTATTATCTTTTTTACCCTATGGTTATATACATTGCAATGCAAAAATTAAGGACCGTTTCGCAAAATGCGAGAAATTTGCAATAAATACGAAAACTATGGTTGGAAATCATTTGGGGAGAATCGTATAACAATCGAGTATCGTACTCATTTTACACAGTAGGACGTACTCCCACGAGGGACATTTGGGGACGCCTAGAATTGAACGAGGGACTGACTGATCCCGTTTCACAAGAAGCTGATAATGATTTCAAACTTTCATTAATCGTTTTGTTTGCTATGCATATTGCTTACAGGCATTTTCGTAAACATAGCGTGGATATTGGGGAAGATATGGAGGTTTCTTTAAAAAAATTCCAAAATTTTCCCGCATGTTTTTTGTTCATCCAAATTATACGAAACTTACAAAATATTAGACGATACGTTACAGAAGTATTGTAACAAAATTTGAAGTAAATACGTTGAATATTAGGAGCTATATGAGTATTTGTTACTAAATAATTCTTTTACTACGCATGTGCGAGACGCAGAGTAATTTTTCTGTCGTAACTTCGAAGTTAAAGACATATAGAGCAACTTATATAAAAATTCCAGTTGAATCCTGTTAAGATTAGGAAAGATGTCGGCATTTCAGTGAGGTAAATTTCAATTTCTCTTTAAGAAAAGCTAAATGATGAGGATTCTTGCACAAACCGAAAATTTTTAAACTTGAATCTTCGAATTTAAATAATGTATTTTATATACAAGTGTACATGGGTAATCAGGATATTCAACTTTTCGAAGTTTCAAGTTTCGAAAGTATCAATTCTAGGAAAAACCCTCATCACTTAGCTTCGTATACGAGAAAGTTTAAAAGGGAAGTTTGGGAAAATACAGAAATTTCACCATCCAGATTTATATAACGAGTGAGTTTACAACTCGGTTATTCACCATCGCTACATTTCTGCTTCTTCCCGGAGTACAGAAGCAGAGGAAGACCGTGCTTACCAAATGACAGCACATGATGCGTCAGTGGCATATCTAGCCACTGACACCTTTTGAAAATGCTTCTATGTGTTTTTTCGCATTGCCCACAAGTTACTATGTTTGTGTAGAATTGTCTTGGGATATTATGTTTAACTTACAAAATATTGCGATAACATAAAATACTACCTACATTATTCCTCTAGAATAGATTCATGCTTCTTCACGATTTTATTTTTAACACATTTCATAAAAATTGACAATTCCTCAGCAGCTTTTACTCATAAAACATTCTCTATTAACGTTCTGTGAAAGCTGAATCCCAAACTTAAATCTGGGTGTTATTTTTAGAACGAAATTTACGGTTTGAAACCTAAAATATATGAATATTTCGTATAACTGAATTGATGAGCATGGAATGTATTATTATTGATTCTTTAATTTAAGTATCCAAAGTGTTATTTGATTCAGCATTATTTATGTATACGTTAAACTTAAATCCATTGTTTTATACTAGATTTTTTTTTATTTGAAAATAATATATTTAAAACCCTGCTATGAAACTCAGAAATTCCTGTAAGAATTCCTTTATTCGTAACTATATCTAAAATATTGTATACTTGTAAATATTTTCCCTAAATCATTGTTTTTTAAATTATGAGTTTCCTCTTAAATGAGGTTGCCTACGCGAACATAGAATTGTCGAAAATACAGGTTGATCGAGAATTATTGCACACATTACAAAAGTTTGCAAAAAAATAGCTAGGAAAAGTAACGTTGTTCCCGGTGTTTCTTATTACTAACACGGCTACTAAAATTTTGTTTCACAGGATTGTTTATTCCCAGAATACGATATGATGGAGCTAGGTGTGGGCTGGTGTGTTTTGTATGAGAATAATTCAGTCAGTTCACAAATTCAGTCGTACCATCCGAACTCCAGAATTTGGTCCCTTAGATCTTTTCATGAGGGATCTTGTGAAAGATTGTATGTATCAGATACCTTACGCTAATATGCAGGAACTGTAGCACCATTTCACAGCTGCTATTCATTCGATAACTCCTCAGATGCTTGCAAACACAGTCGTGAAATCGAGCATCACGTGGACATACAACACGCAACCAAGGGATCTCACATCGATATTTATTAACTTTTGTAGTTCTATAATAAGTTAGCAAAGACATTTTGTTTCTATATGTTTTAGTTTTTATTTTATATAATTTTGTAACGTGTATATTAATTCTCAGATACCCTGCATAACTATTTATTCATTTCTTGTAAGTGATAAAATTCAGTACTTCTGAGAGACTCTTAAATAACAATAAGTGAAACAAACATTTAATTTAATTTAACATTGATGCTACATAGGCTTATCGTCATCAAAAGAGGATGGTGAATTCTTCAGTGGCCTCATCATCTTCGGCCCTCTGTTCTCTTCAAAAGAAACTGCATAATAGTATTCAACAACCTAAACAGTTCTGTGCTATGTGAATTGAACTATTCCAATAGTTTTGCGCTTTTCTGATCCACTCGACTTTAGAGACTCGATGTAAAATCGAACAGCTCTTTTTTTTATCATTATCGAAAGACGATTTTTAAAATGCTCCTGCTAATTATGCTTTTTAAGTACACAATTTATTTTTCTGTGTATATATGCGAATACGCATTTTTTCCCTCTCTCTTATGATTTATTTTTTTCACTTCTGTTTTAGTATTATTACTATTTTTAATTTCTCCACTCATAATTTTTTTATTTTTAAAATTATTTCCTTTTTTATTTCTAAATGTATTGCTCTATTTTCAGTGTAAATAACATAAAGAATTCCGTGCCTTTTCTGTGCTATTAGCGCTTGTTTATTTTCATTATAATTTCTCAAGCCTCAAGTTTGTGTTTCGTTTTGCTCCCATATAACCACTGGCATCAACACAGTCATTCAAATGTTTCATTTTCATCTGTATTTCCTAGGCAATGTAACAAACCAATCTGTAAAGGTTTGTTTTTTTAAATAAAAGGTGACGTTTTCATACTCATTCAACCGTTCAGTAGCCGTAATGGTTACAGGTAGAAGGGATATGAGACGGCGTTCGATGGGTTTATCATATTGCTCTTCTTTTATGTATATTTGAGGTCGTGAAAAAAATTTACTTTATTGATGGGAAACTCTGGTATATATGGTGGTGGCGTTAATCCCACCTGCTCTCCTGCATCCCAAGTCCATGAATTAAGAATTCTTGAAAAATGGGATTTGTAGTATCTACTGTCGATCAAAGCAACTATGGAACACATATCCAGACGGAACTCGGACTTAGTCCCAGTATATTGGGGTAGGTTGCGCTCATAGAGGACTTTCAGGGAGATTGGTCCACATTTGTAAAAAAACAATTAATTAGTGAATCGCACATCGGATTACCAGTTTTCGCTGCTAAACCGATCACTCTTAACCAATATTTTAGGATAGAACCGGCCTTTATAGCCAAGGATAGAACCCATAACTTTTTCCCTCTGATTCATATTCCTGAACTTGCCATACTTTAACAAATCACTAGGCAAATGGATGCTCACACTTAACGATCATTTTTTTTTTGACATCGAATTGAATCTTCATGATTATCTACTGATAAAGTATCATTATTTGCGTATCATCCGCATCACCCACGCCATCAGATTAATAACAAACAATAAAATTCGAAATTATCACATCAGTTGAATGAAAATACACCCAGTTACAAAAATGGTCTTGAAAAAGAAATAAAACATTCATCTGGATCTCGGCTCTTAATAATATTTACGTGACCCAGTGAGGGTTCGCGACCCTACTGTAGGAGCATCTGGCTTTTGAAAAAAAGGGGAAAAGAAAGGGTGACAGAACTCCATTTCCAACAACTCATACTTCAGGGCGAAATATTTATTACGAACAACACGGCGTGCGGTGCTTTACTAAATTATTCGAACACCTATTTTGCCGTAATATTCTACATACCCCATTGCGTACTATTATTTATCGCCGTGCAAAAACGCACGTTCTAGGAAACAGGAAATACTTATGAACTAGTTTATTGGGAAAATAAATCAGCCCACATTCGAGATGCTTTGCTATACACCACTAAAAACGCCACCGCTTCCAAAACCAAACGAAATCGCGTTCCAAACGTGTTGGCGAGAGCTTGGCGACAACCGGAAAGACGCCAAGACCCGATCCCAGCAACCCTTGCGAGCCGGCTGGCAAAAGAGACAGCATCGGATTTCAGCGTTCGGACAGCATTCTTTAAACCTGCTGCGAATTCATCGGGTTTGTGTACTTGTCATACACTCGCTACAGGATAGACCGGCTCTGTGTTGTTACTCTGCTAAAACGGTGAGTGAACTTCTCTTGTCTAGTTTTTTGGAACGTTTGCGTACATCTCGTGTTGTGATCGTCTGCTTGTGAACCCCCTCGGATGTCACCCCTCGCGAATGGCATCACCCCCGTCTAACTAAAAACTAAAGCGGACGCCATTGCGTGGGGTGGATTTTCCCGACGCTCGTCAATGAAATCGTTTGGTCGCCCTCCCTCAATCGTCTGCCCTTTTTCTCCAAGAGATGGTTTTCTAAATAATAACTCGACATCATCTGCTGTAATAGTCAAATGATAAATATATATTTGTGTTCTTGTAATTTATATAATTTCATTAAGGTTCTCTTTTAAAATTTAATCTTATTTTTAAGAGTGACTGGCGGTGTCTTAAGGTGTTGCCCACATTGTACGAGTAAAAATATGGCGATGCTGTTACTACACAAGTGGAAGTGATTAAACCATATGTTGGTTCAGTCTACTGTCATAATACATTAAAGGCAGGATACTCTGTTTCTTAGTTAATTTTAAAAAATCCAAGCAAATTTTAATTGATTCAAGTGGGAAAGGGCACAGCGAGTTCAGCATTTTAATTTGTGATTTTTGATCTGATACAGATTCAGACAATGTTTTGGCAGCTGAAACAGATTATGATGTGTCATAAGCATGTGTGTAAAAAATCTGTTGTTTCAAAATTTAAACACGTTTTCAGCGAAATCGTTCTTGGTTAAGTTTGTCATTTTTGCAAATTCTCTTAATATTTATTAAAAGAATTTATTTGATTCAAGTCTTAAACTCAATCACTTAATGAATGAGAAAGTTTGAAGTTAACAATTTCTTTAATAAAAAGGCTCGTATTTTCTTTTAATTACTCTTAAGAACTCTTTCTTGCTCTTGGGAAAAAAATCTCAAATAAAATGATTAAAACAAAAAGAAAATCGTTAAAGAAATATTCCAATTTCATGAGAAATGTTCACAATTTACGTTTGATTTCAAATTAACTAAAATTTTCTTAAGCAGATAGAAACGGACGGCATCCATCTAAAATGTTTAAATATTCTTATTCATAGAAATTTGCAAGCTCTTAGCACCATATTTAACCCAAAATTCGCTTTCAACGAAAATTTTCAACCCTTTTAACAGTTGCAAACTATGAATAATTAAATCTGGCATTTAATGGAAATGTCACACAAGAGCTCTTGGGAAAATGGAATTAAGAATACGTTTAAGAAGATTACAAAGCCGGCGTAAGGATGTTTTTCGGGATTACCAGAAACGTTTTATTATTGCTAAGATTATCGTTATATCCTGTTGTTTTTTTTAAATTCGTACCGTAAGTTTGTAGGATCAGCCCTGAATTTATGTAGTATGTAGCGTTCTGCAGGATATAAAAATTAATTTTAATCCGTTCGAAACGGCTCAGTTTTTTTCCTTTTTACAAATTAAAGCAGGTCTTAAACTTTTTCTTGTCATGACCCCCTTTTCAGGGTGGTAAAAAAAAAAAAAAAATCGCGATATCATTTTCATCCAAAAAAGCTTGTTGCGACCCCCCCAAGAGCTGGAGAATAAAAAAGGACATCAAGCATTGGTTAAATTATAGATTAAGTGAAACTGAACTTAAAATAGTATTTAATTAAGATGATTTTCTCAACTATTTTTGCTTATAAATATTTAAGATTCGGAAAGAACGCTTGAAAGTTTTCGCAACCCCTTTTGTGTTCGCGATCTATATTGTAAGAAGCTCTGTTTCAAAAGGATGTGGAAAACTTATTCTATCAAATGTTTAAGAATATTGGTTATTTTGTATTATGACCTGACATTTATTTACAATTTGTGTTGCTTCGCTAACTTTTTATAATATACAGTTATGGAAGTGTCAATATATTGACAGGCAATCGATCATTTTGAGAAATTTTTGTGGTGAATGTTTCCGAGTAATCGGGAAGGAAATCGACACCGCTTATTTTATATAGAACAAGATTTTTACACTTTCGAACCCTTTGCCAACGGAAAAACTCACGAAAATAAATAAAACAAAAGAACCTCAATAGCTGAAAAGAAATTTACTTGAAAAGACTTTTTGTATATTTTAATGAAATGTTTTAAATCAAAATTTTCTTAGTCAATTTTGCAAACAAAAACTGTAAAGGTTCTGAAGGAAGACACTGACTCATCGCGACCCCAGTTTGGGTCTGTTTAAGAAGCCCAGACATAGAACGTACAAACGATTCTTTTCGTAGGTAAAACCCATGTGCAATTTCGATCTTATCTGCTGTAGTTAGATGACTGACTTCCATGTGCATTTATTACTCTTTACACTGCGCACTGGCCTGTGTCCGCCTCCTGACTACTCACGCGGTGAAATTGGCTGCTGCTTTGAGGCTTCAAAAGTAAAATTCTCTAAAATATTGAAGCTATCGATTTCATTGTAATCAGATTTAAGTTGTAATTGAAAAGTTTTCTGGTAAACACCAGACTTTAGTTATTACTTGCTTTTGATTGTGTACTGTTGTGTCATGAGATAATCACTGCTCATGATCGGGAATCTTTGTTTCGCTGTTTTCTGCTACAACTCTGCCAAGTTTCCCGCGTATTATTTGACATGATAGCGCATTTGAACTTTCTACTTCAAATGCGCTGCACTTATATTATTTCTTTTCACATGGATTTTTTTTTCTTGATAAATTATTTTAAAGATTTATTATTAGATTTTAATTTGTTCTGTTTTGCGATCTCTGGAATATTAAGCGTTTACTTTTAGTGAATTCTCTTTATGAAACGATTAAAAAGGGGGAAGGAACATAAAAGCGCATTGTTCGGCTCGTAGTTTGTGAAAATCGTAATAAAATAAGTGTTTTCGTATTAATATAAAGTTATCATCAATCTTTATACATTACACAGATATATAATGGTTACAGAATGAAAATCACAAGCTCACAGACCCTTGCTACCGCGATAAACTAGTGATTTATCTTTCTGTATAACATTGTACTACTGTAAATATTGTATTAAAGTGATTGATAATTAATACATATTCATTTGAAACACTGTTCTATTTCATACGACTTTATGAAAAAATCTACGGCGCGAACTGAGCTGCGCCTCTTTATGTTTTATTTATAGTTTTGTATGGGCCACCTGTTGACAGATATAGAACTAAATTTCGTATGCGCAGTAAAACATTATTTACTCGATGTCCATATTCCCGTAATATTCAAATTTTTGCATTCAAATTTTAATACAATGTTTCTTTACGTATCGTCAAGTATTCTGTAAGTTGAATCTAAGTTTCGCTATTTGAGAAAACTCTGCATGTTATATAAAAAAGTCAGAGGTTTGAAATTTACATTTAATACCGATTTTACTTATATTCTGATAAATATTTTGTCCTGTTTGGGTCCTAGTACCAACTTCTGCAAATGACACGAATCAACTTCCTAGCTAAACGCGTTTCCACGCTACACCTATATATAACTACATAAAGCTAATTCATAACAATCGCGCTGCGCCTACACTGGTACACTGATTTCACAGGCGAACAAAATACTAATGGATAATAATCATCTTGCGTCACAGCCGTATTGCTGTTGAGAGAAATATAACAATAGGAACCCCCATTTCCGGGTGTGGGAGACACATAAGGGCTAACTACTATTGTTATATTTCTATCAACACAAATCGGCTGGTGTGCACCGGGCCTGCCAGATATGATCTAACTGTTGTGGGGTCAACCATTCTACGGTATTTTGTCACACAAGAAAGTTCGACCGACTATCACTGTAACGAGCGGAAAGACGTTTTTTGTCAGGACTACATGAATTTTTATATTTCTTTTATACTTATGATAATGAAAGAGTTACTCAAACTTTTTAAATGTTATATGGAGAATTTTTGGAATTTCGTGTATTTTCACCTCGCAGTCCCGTTTGGGACTTAAAATTTGCTTCGTCTGTCGGTTGTTTAGAATTAAAACACAAACCGTCACGTTATATTCATCTTTATTTAGTTTGTGTAAATTAAAATTGATAAGAGTTCGGACAATCTGTCATCTTTGTTAAAATATTCTTTTTATCTGTAGATCGGAGCAGTTCATCGGGGATTTAATCATTTTTTAAAAGAGTAATTAACAAGGATATGCGTGAATAATTGTCTTTTATATTCATTTGGAGTTTGAATTCAAATTCCGCGTTTGAAAACTTGCGTTGTCACGCTGTCTGTGTGCCTTGACTCATCTCAGATCTTTGTTGATAACTTAGATCCCGTGAGTGCTAATTTAACAGTCAGAACAAATCTGAGTTTTCTATTTACTATGCAAGACCATTGATGAAAATCCTTCAGTTGTCTTTTTACTCCTTTTCGTTCAAAGGAACCGGCTTCAAAATTATTTCTTATCGAAGAATGACGGCCCCTTCCTGCAATCAACTAAAGTTCCAACACTTGACAACTGGTTCATCACTGATAATGGTTACAATAATACAGTGGCATGGCGACTGACCATCAGTCCTGGTAAGCGGGGGGCACTACAGAGAAAAATACCTTTGCATTTATTTTATGTTTTTAATTTCGGAAAACTAAAATGTTATTTAAATTTTTTTTATTGTAATTTTAATGTATTTGAATACGTAATTCAGTATTACATTGCGTGAAAATCGAGCTATTTTGAAACGAATGACCTTCGCCGGTTTATTTTGTTTATACATTTTTAATTTATGAACCTGCTTTAGTTCAGTCAATGTTCTGCTATTCTTTTATGGACATGTTTTCTAATTGGGAACGACTCATACTGTATCGTGATAATGTCAAGCGAGCCCGATCAGTTTTGAAATCCAATTCGTTTCTGGCAGGAGGAAAAAAGACGTGATGTGACCGTACAGAGCAGGACGGTGTGCTGGTAGATGCATGTGCAAGAAAGGTTGCCTCGTGTTGCGATGTCACGTGAATTTGTTTCAAATGGTTTTAATAATTTCAGTGTTGATTTCTTTGAACATTCTGTTAGCAAATTAAAATTATTTTTTTACGAGCAGTGCCAGAATGATTTTGCATTTCTCAGCTCAAAAAAAGGGACATTGGACAAAATTAACTCGATTAGGTAGTTTATAAATTTTCAGATAAACATTAAAAGACATATTAAATTTGAACTACAGTTTATCAAATTTAATATTGTAATATTTAGTTAAACTTTTAATATTTCTAAACATTTTAAAATTCATATTTATGTTTGCACCAAAAAGTGTAAATCTCTTTTGTTTTTTGGTAAATTCTGGAAATTAGGGACAAAAATACCCCCCCCCCCCCGTCCCATTTACTATCCCAGAATTGCCGACAAAAATTCCAACGCTGACGACTGTTTCGTCGTTGATAATGGTCATGAGCTGTAACAAACAATGAAATAATTAGACGATGACGAGATGGTCGTCTGTTGTTTCTTCCAGCGTTGACAGACCGGCCGTCTGTTGTCCCAACTGGGGTCAACTGTTTGACATCTGAGCGTGTGTTTAATCTGGTTCGCTTCCTTCAGCGGAAGCAGGACAGCTGGCGATGGTTAATCACTGTTCGAGTGACCTTGGCGGTGATCGCGGACCTTAAAACGAATTCGTTTCGCCGGGTTTTTCTTTTCTCACTGTCTCTCTTGGCTCTTTTTTATAATGCAGAGATATTTCTTAGATTAAAAATGCGCCCGCATCCTTTTACGGAATGATTCATTTGGGGTGATCTTTATCTTTGAATTCCATGCTGGCTTGGTTTAAAGACTTAATGAAAGGAGAGTATATTTGTGAATTTGGTGCTGCAGTTTTTGTTACAAGGATTTTTTTATCTTTTTTTGCGTGACGAAATATGCCATTTAATTTGTAGCTAATATATTAAAACAGTTTAAAAATTTAACTATGAATGATGCTAAGTTTCAGGTGTAAATTCTTTCCCGCTCATGCTAAATATGATCTTTAGACTTAAAAAGATGCTTGCTGTTTTTGTAATATCACTGTTGTTCGTTTTGATCTAACAATATTTTGTGTTTATTTGTTTTGGTTATAACAATTATTAATATATTTGATACGCTACAAGTCAAACCTGATCACAAATTATCACCAGTATGAAAATCTGGACCATGGAGTAAGGTTTTTTAATGCCAGGACGGGTGAATGGTTCTTTTATTGCAGATTATGTATTCCCAAAATATAACGTTGTTCTAACCCTACAATTTTGACAGAAACCTATATTTGAACTGCTTTATAAACATTTTGTATTCTTTGAGAATCCTTTATCCCTGTTCGCACCTACGACAACGAAGTGAGGGGTACAGAACGCAAATGAAGATCGCAGATCTACAAGAAGAAAGCTTATATTTGGAAAATATCCCCTCGAAATTATCCTCTGACCAGATTTTCAAGATCAAGGAAGGGGAAATTTTGAGGATATGAGTCATCGTTATCTGAGATTCTTTGCTCTACTATTGCTTGTCGCGAAAGCAATTCCTATAGATTCAAGAGTTTATCAGCAAAACAAGATTCTTTAATTCTCGGGTTCAACTGACCCAAAGTCTCGAACCTGTTGGTATTGCTTTCGTACGGGTGTGACACGAAAACTCGGATAAAAGTGACTTATACCCTCAAAATATTATCCACCCTTTACCTTGAAAATTTGGTCACAGGAATGGTTTGGAATTTTGAAGGGTATTTTTGAAAGATAAGCTTTTAATTTTTTTTTGTAATTCTGTAAGGTAAAAATGAGGTGGCTCTCAGGCTTTTGCTTCGTTTTGCTTTTGAATGGTGGATGTCTGTCCAAAAATGTTTGTCAGAATGGTTTTGTATATCAAATTTTAGACAAAATTCATCAAAGGCAAGTCTGTCTGTTCCTGCGTATGCAATGAGAATATGGCATTTCGGAAATGCTGTCTTGGCGCCAATTTGCAGATCAGTATCAAATTTTCAAAGTAAATATCGTCGTTAACAAGCAACACCAGATATCTCAATTTTTTGAAATTTCAAAGAGGAAGAAGGAAATGCTCACTTTTTCGCAACCAATAACGAATGTTTCTAAATTTTTTTTTTCAAGTCTGGTTGGAAAATGTGGTTTCATGTTCACAGCAGATGCTGACAAAATTCAGAAATATTCGTTATTGTTTGCGAAAAATTCATTTGATTCTTCCTCTTTGAAATTTCAAAAAATTGAGATGGGTGTTGTTGCTTGTTTAGTGACGATATATTCAAAAAGCAGACGATTTTATTCACAATACTACGAAAATTAATACAAAACACTCTGTATTATATAAGAATGAGAAAGCCGATGAGAGCACTCCACTCCCTTTTGTTAAAGATTAAAAGATAAGCGAGAATAAGAAAGGCGAATTCTAGACGCTTTCCTGGATCCCAAAATCCAAATATTCTAACAAGGAGAGAAAACACGCCGCCCGTGTATCGAGCGGATTCCTTGTCAATGGAGAAAGGATGTTAATGAACCTGAGCAGAAGGTGAAGGGCGATTCTCCTCTCCGCCCCTGCGGAAGGGGGGTCTTTTCCCCACTCGATCGATAAGTGCAACGAACTGTTTCTGCGCCCCAAGGTCGGAGTCTCCCTCACACGTGCGGGATGCTTTGTTACTCTGAAGAGGAGATTACGGATTAATGTGTGTAAAACCTTTCCTTTTTCTTCCGTTCTAAAAGGCGAGATAGAACTGTTATAGATTTTTAATTAGGATTCCGCTTAGATTGTTGAAGTTGAGGATCGGTGGAAAATATATTTAATATTGAAACTTTCACTTTTCAAAAGTTATTGTCTTCGACTGTTGGCGCATTTGTCAGGTGTTGAACTCCTTGCTTTCACTTGTATGATATATAGAAAGTATTGTAATAATCGGAAAATTCGAAATCGATATTTTGATGACTCTACTTTTAAAGAAGGCCGCGTGTCTAGCGAAACCATTTTTGGAATTATGTCTGTCTGTGAACACGATAATTTAAAACAGAACCAGCTAGTCAAATGAAATTTAGTTATTTGTCTTTGTACCCAAATGCACTTGCGTATTATTCCGACGACCACGAAAGTTACCGCAGATTCTGCCAACTTGCGCTTTTAGTTTGGCGACCAGAACTTTCGGCTCTATCGTACCTTCTGGCGACATTTTTTTATTTGGCGAAATCTTAGTTTTCGGCGCAGCTTATCCCATTCGAGGATCTTACTAGGGATGGCGGTTATTGCGAAAATAACCGGTTTTCTGTTATTCGGGTTTTTTTCACCTCCGGTTTAACCTGGCGGTTTTAACTGTTCAAAATAATCGGGTTTTGAAATAACCGATTTTCGGTTTCTTTTTTATAAAAAAAACAGACGCCGATTGTAGACAATTTTTTATTAATAGTGTTTTTACAGGCAATCAATCCATTGGCAAATATTTATCCGTTCATAAAGACTCTTTCAGTTATCCGCCAACCAACAGACGCTTCGAGGAAGCGGTTGTCGTTGATTGGCCTATGATGAAATTCAAAGAGTAATAACTTGGTAAATTTTAGGCTGGATATAGGTTCGATTAGACTATCTTCCGATCCGTTTTTTTTTTTTTTTACCCCGGTTATTGGATTAAAAAAAATAACCGGTTATAACTGGGACAAAAAAAAAACGAAAAAAAACCCCAAGTTTTCGGTTAAAACCAGTAGGTTTTTCCCGTCTCTAGATCTTGCTTCTGGAAAAATCAAATAAAATCAAATTATTTGGCGAAATGGCGACTATCTTTTTATTTGGCGAAAATGCGCGTCGAGATAACTCAAAAGTGCGAAATGATCGACGGGTTAATACGCAGTTACCCCAAAATTGTTGATTTGTATGTATATTTGGATAAAATCCGGCTAAGGGAAGTTTGTCCTTTTGTATGCATGAGAACTCAATGCTACGAGTTACATGCATGTCATTTGGCATATGGTTTTACATCTAGAATGTTTGAAGCTTGGCTTTTGCTCTTCTCACTGTTGAGCGTGTATGCTTTGAAATGATTCTATTTCGAAGCTCATTCGTACTCGTTGACCGCCGTGGCTGTTAGGAGCTCGTATGTGGGTAGTTATTTAATGTGTGCTAATCGTAAGGAGTTTTGAATAATGTGGTTGTGTTGTTTAAGGGAAAAAATAATGAATTAATAAATAATTCGAATGAAAGCGAGTTAAAAGAATGACGCATTATATGTATTGAAATTTCATATTGCTTAATTTGTAAGACTATTAAAGACGATAATATACCACTTTTTGAAATTTTCAGGCTTATGAAATTTTAAACCGTTCTTAAGATGTGTGGATGTATTAACGAAAGGCATGGGGTCGCGATGGCCTAGTGCTAAGATCTCGGCTTCGGATCCGAAGGGTTTCAGGCTCGAAACTCGATTCCACTGAAGATCCGCCTTGATTGTGGGCCGGTGCACGTTAAATTTGACGGGAGTCGGACATCCTCCCGCAGGTGTGGTGCGGAATTTTGGAGCGGGAGGTGCCAACCCGGGTGTCTTCCTCGTCATCTGATCGCAGTTCAAAATTGCGAGATCCGTCCCAACATACCCCTCGCTTTGCTTCAAAACGAGACGTTAATGAACTAAACTAACGACCTCTGACTGTGTAATTTTTTTAAATCACTATTTAGATGCAACGTTTGCAAAACGTTCAAATACCGTTGAGCCAAGCGAGTTATTTATATGCAAAGCTTTATAAGTATAATATGATCCAACGCTATAGACGTGCTAAGTGAACACATTATCTTGTGAAAATCGCAGGAAACAGCAGAAAATAGACTTGCTACCAACCCGCGGAAATCGCGGGATACGCAATTAGAGAGTTAATTGTAAAAATAATGAAATCGTTGCTATTGAAAATCTAAAAATGAATTCGGCCAGATATACTGAACTTCCACCCGGGGTAATAAGTCAGAAATCGGTATTGCTCTGGTGTTCTTACTTAACCATTTAAACTAATGATAGCAAAACAAAGAATTACTTAACGTTCAAAGGGATTAAGATATACAACTATAGGGTTATTCAGTAAAATAGAATGACCATATTCTGTGCATAGTAAAAACTGGGTAGGAGAATTCTTTGGAATCAAATTTTTCATGTGAACTAGTTAGTGAAGTATAAAAAAACAATAAAGTTAGTGACATTTTAATTCAAAACAGGATGAATCTGGAACGTATTCTCAATTCGGCCCTACTAAGCGTGGTATATGGAGACTATCCAGACTTACGCTGGACATTTGCTCACTTAAGTAAAAATGTTTCGGATTAAAACCATTCCTCGTCTCTTTTGATCTGGGTCACGGCTGCTTAAACTTTTATTTTCCACTAGCAGTACGCGAACGGCGTTGCCTGTGGAATCGGGACTTTAACAAAATGAAAAAAAGAAACACCTCCCACAATGGCACGAAAAAGTTTTGAAAAAATCAAAACTAAAGATACACATTATTGATTTCTCCGCTTATTTTTCTTCGCTATACTGACATTTCAACTGTAGAAAATCAATACAGAGTACGTTAATCTGAAACAATATTAAAAAATTGCAACATGAAAATGGTTATTATACAGAAAGGAAAATATGCGAGACAAACACGTTAAGACACTGCCAAAAATAATAATCGAAGGTATTCAGTTGAAGGTTATGACAGCCTGCGATAATGCATGTTGAGAAGGCTTACCGAATGAAATTTTAAACGATGGAACAATACGGTATTTAACAAATGGAACAATACGGCAAACATAATTTCTGCGGTATTTAAATATATTCAAAATGAATCGGAGAAGAAAAAGAAGAAAGGGGGAAAAAAAGAGAGAGAGAGAGAGATGAAATCTTCCACTTCAGATTTAAACTTTGAAGCCATATTATGTAAATAGCTCCTTGAAGACACATTTCATTTTTTCCAGTCTTCTGTAACTAAAGGTATCAGACGCGAAGCAAAGGGATTATGACGTCACGTGGTTTCGACGAAATGCATGCTGGGAAAATACGTCACGCAACCTTGATTACGAAGAATCGTGAAGGGAATTTTGAAACGAAAATTTTTTAACGCTTCAGAAAAAAAATTAATTAAAATTCAACCAAGGGTTCAATTTTAACCATTCTTGTTTTAAGTCACGAAGAAACGTTATATTTATTACTTCAACAAATTTCAAATTGATAACAAAATTAGAACGGCGGATGCGAGAAATTGAAATTACAAACGAAGTGTTTTAGGGTTAACCGACCATTTTTTAAAAAAATCCCAATATTCAGTAAATTACGTTAGAAATTCAAAACTAACTTCATTAGGACGGAAATCGTGTGTTCTTTTCGATGGTGTATCGTAATTTTTTCGCACAATTATCCGAAACCATTCTTTTGAGAAATTAGTGCGAAAGATCAATCAAAACAAAACAAAAAGTTAAAAAAAAATTTCTAGATTAAATCTTAAAATTCCGGCTTCGAGGCGCATTGAGTCACCATTAAGACTACCTGTGTGCCAAATTTCAAGGCTGTAAGTGCGGTAGATTCGTCTGAATATCGCACACACACACAAACATTGCCTTTTATAAGTATAGATACACGTCCTCATTTTCGGAAAATCTTTTTCAGAATCAAAGGCTAGGAGCATGTAGGAAATGAAGTATTGATCAATAAAAACTAAATTTGGTTTAGTTTGCAGATCGTTTACTCCTTTTTTTTTTTTTTTTTTGTCTAGCTTTGAAGATTCTTAACAGAAGCGCATGTTGCCAAAGTTTCCTTGAATTCGAAATTCATCTGCATTGACCCACTTTCAGTTGGAATTCGCTCTGATGTAGATCCATGTTGAAATTTAGTCGGAAAATTTAGAAATTTCTCTGAAGCAAGTCTTTAAACTTTTATCACTCTGTCTAAAAATGAATTCGGCCAGATATACTGAACTTCCACCCGAGGTAATAAGTCAGAATTCGGTATTGCTCTGTTCTTCTTACTTAACCATTTAAACTAATGATAGCAAAACAAAGAATTACTTAACGTTCAAAGGGATTAAGATATACAACTATAAGGTTATTTTGTAAAATAGAATGTCCATATTCTGTGCATAGTAAAAACTGGGTAGGAGAATTCTTTGGAATCAAATTTTCCATGTAAACTAGTTAGTGAAGTATAAAAAATAATAAAGTTAGTGACATTTTAATTCAAAATAGGATGAATCTGGAAATTGAGAAAACGCAAATCCATCAAACGCAATCCCATCAAAGACAAAAATGTTTTCGCAACTTCGAATCCGTATATCAGAGGTAAACTATTATTAGTAACAATATTAACATTTTACTGGAAAGCCAAAAGAAAGTTCCAGAATACAATATACTGCTTGCTGTATTTTGCTTTTTGAGAGCAGTTTTTTTTTTTCTAATTTTTTTCCGATGTACAACTACCACACTTTACACATCCAATAAAGAAATACTATAAAAACCTAAAAAATCGGCAAAATTAGACTTGGGATAGTTCACATCTCAGGTACAGAAATATGCATATACGTGGAGGGAGGCCTTCTTGAACCTTTTCTCTTGCTACCCCCTCCCCATCTAAACTTCTAAAATACTTCAAACTCCATCTATGAATAAAAAAGTTTTTCACAATCCCGTATTATTAAGGAAAGAAAAATGTTAAATGAAGCATTATTTAGCGAAAATTAGAGGAAATTGAAATATTTTAATTTTTTGAAGCATTTAAATTAAATGTTTCTATCAGTTTGTTTTCTGAATTCTTTTTCAGCTTTTGCTGTTGTTGCTGTAACTCATTGTCAGTGTTTACGCGACCCCAAAATTAATGTACAGTTCTCTAAAGAAAGTTTTCAAATTTTCTATAGTTTAAAAAAGCGCTTGAAATTCCTTTTCAACGGGAAAAAATTATGCTGTCCCATTTGCACCTGAAAAATTTTATCGCGACTTTAAAATTGGTAGATTGATAATTACCACTAATTAATGGTAATCTTAAAATAAATCGATTTCAAATCGTTATTTATCGAGTTGCAATTAATTAATCGGAGTAACAATTTGTGGGTATTTTTGAATACAAATATCAAAGTGTGGATCTAAGGTCCGGTGCACACTAGCCGATTTGTCGTTGAAGCTATAAAATTAACAATAGTAATTTAATAGTACAATAATAATAGTAACTAGCTGTGTGGCCCCGCGTTGCAGGGCTATCACGAATAATAGGATATTCGCGGGCGGAGAGAAGTGAGGTCACGTGAGACCTTGGGATCCATATATTTTCATATGCAATATATTTTCATATGCCTCCGTTTTTCTCTACAATCAACAAATATTGTCACTTACTATCCCTAGCAAACATTATGAAGTTAAACACTTTAATGCAAAAAAAGAAAGAAAAAAAGCACGAAAACGATTTTTTTCCATTGTTAATAAATCCAAACACAGAAGCTTGCTCAAAAAGAAATACCAACTTCCGTTAAATAAGTTTTAAAAAAATGCGACTCCGGATGCGAAAACTAATAATAGGGGGAAAAAAAAAGAATCCGTCGTGAATGAATTTACCATGCTGCCTATTCATTCATTTTGACGTGCTTAATTAATATCTTTTTAACTAATTACAATTTCGGAATTTAAATAGTCAAAATGGATTCCTTGGATTATTTTCCATCTTTTGGTACTTGCGGCTAGTTTCAGGATTCAGTGGTTCGTGAGAAGATAGGACATAGATACATATGTTTGTTTACCTTCGAATTTTAGTAGGATAGATAACGACACGAATCGGCTAGTGTGTACCGGGCCTAAAAGACTGCGGAATTTTCCACTATTCAACACGACACCACAGTTTGCGATTCTCAGTTTTAGAAAGTCTGGTTTAAGAAACTCTTTTACTATGAGTACGGTATCGTAACCCTGGTTGCAAGCCTGCCCTAAACCCTGGGAGTACTCGCTAGTGAAAGAGTATTGGAAATTAAATGACAAAATAGCGGCAACCTACCCCGCTGATCCACCCCGTCTCTAGAGAGAAGGAAGAGAGGCACGCTCAGCCAGCGATAATGATGAAACCATTTTAATTAAGAAAATTAATGAAAAGGATTTGTGCAGTTATTGGTCAGTCGGAACATTTATATAAGTACTTATATTAGATATATTTAACCAAGAAGAAATCTAGTATTAGTTTCTGTTTGTGATTATATTGGTTAAGCACTCTTCCCCGAGTTGTAGTAGAGGGGAGATGAGCTTTTTAAGTAGCAGTAATGATGGAAGCAAGGCTCTTTGGCAAATAAAATTGGACAACGCATCATTAATTACTGATAAACGAAATGGAATTGAGGTGTGTTTATTTGAGGAAAGTTTGATGAAGTATTATTTCCGTATATTAATTTTGAAAAGTTTTAACGAAACTCTTGCCGGCATTATTTTCGTTGCTGGAACCCATTGTTTAGAAAGCCCTAATCTAAGGGTTGGTATTCAGTCTTTCAAACATTGCCTATTGCGTTAAAAAAAGAACTGGAATTTATTCTGTCATTTCATACCGCGAATCGGTTCCAATTTCTGAACCGCTTCTCCTTGATCGATTTTTTTTTTTTTTCAAATCCTCTCGTGCTACATAATCTGCCATTGTTGGCGAGTCTCCGAGAACTCGTTCTCCCATTCCTGTGGATCTTTTTCCACGAAGTATCGTGCACCAGATCTACCGAGCGTGGAAATTAATTACATTAGTTGACTTCTACTGTTTCAGCGCGGCAGAAAAAAAGGTGAAAAAGCTTTTCTTTTTCTTTCTCCCATTTGTGTTCGGTGTCAGCCTGGTGATTCCCTGGGTCATCCTCCTCATTTTTCACTTGAGCAGTTTCCATCACGTCAGGAAATGCATTTTTTTCTCCCCACTTTGAGGGAGAGAATCCGCTTCTTCATCGATTTAGATGGGGGCGAATGACTCATTTTTGGGTGGAATAGAGGGAAAGGGTTTCTCTGACCTTTCCAGTGGAGGCTTGTCGACTAAAGCTACACCCTTGGCAACTTTTCAAAAATGTTCACTTTTATTTTCTTGTATGCGAAGAATATGAAGAGAAAGTACTGCAATCTTCCAAAAATTTGACCTTGAGATTTTGATTAACCCTTTGCACTCGGGAAGTAATTAGATGCATAATTCTCTGATTTACAAGGGCTCCTATTATTGCTTTGGCACGTAAAAAATGTGTGTGTAAATTCATTTTTCCTGAAAAATTATTCTACAACTTCTTACAACTTTGTGGGTAGTTTTTTAACCATCGAAATCAAGATACTTCCAAATGATGCACAGTCTAGAATGGTGACTGAGAGTCGCCTCTCGAGTGCAAAAGGTTAATCTCCAGGTTTTTAGATCTTCCTCAATACGCAGAAAACATTTTTGGAATCGTGAGTTACTCAAAAACGCGCGTATTGTAAATATGCGAGAAAGTTGTGGAAAATGTTTTCGCTGGTTATTTCATAATTTATTGACAGAAAAACTTTACACGCTCAAGTCGACAGTGCTGCTGAAGGGAAGGATTGCATTATTTATCTCCCAGTTGAATAGTTCTAAGTATAATCCTGATGTATCTAAGGGTGATGAATATAGTTGAAAGAATTTAATTTTAATCACAAGTTAACGGTATTCTGTGTCATAATACCGTATTGAAAATGAAAGTTTATTTTCATTGACTTCTTTCTTTAGCCTTGAGACTCGTTAGAAACAAATGATCTGCGATGGCCTGGTAGTAAGATTTCAGCTTCGGGGCTGGTAGGTTCCAGGTTCTAAACTCGATTCTACTGAAGAACCGCCATGTCAACGGGTCAAATGCCCTTACACTGGTTTGGAGAGGAAGCTGTGTGCTCAGGTGTCATCCCCGCCATCCGAACACGGTCCAAAATGTCGAGATCGTCATAAAAAAATCCCTAGTGTTGCTGCAAAACGGACGTTAATGTAATTAAACTAAAACTAAGCGTAGAAACAAGCATGTTGTACACCTTTAACTGTAATACGGTCGCTCATAACTTTTTGCGTGGCTCGATGGCCTATTAGTCAGGTTTCGGTTACTGAACCGGAGAGAGTACCAGGTTCGGAACGCAATTTCACGAAAGATCTGCTGTGTATAAAGGCCTGGAGCACATTTAATCTAATGTCGAATGCCATACGTCCTTCCATTGGTATGGAACGGAATTCTAGAGAGGGAACTACCAGTTCAGGTGTCGTCCTTATTCATCTGACCATGGTTCAGAATGACGATGACCGTCCCCAAAAGTACCCCGTGTTATTTCAAAATGGGACTTTGATATAACTAAATTTACTCGGACTGTATATATCGTATCTTTAAATCGCTAACGACTTGTCTGACTATTAAATAACAGGCATTACTTGAAAGACAAGGATTGCAGTGTATAAAAGTAGATTTAAAATAGGATGCACAGGTAGGGAAAGGAAAGAAATTAACTCAGCGGTGTTAAGAACCGCGCTGTTATTGCAACTGCGGGAAGATTCATTAACAGGTGTTCCAAACGGTGTTGAACTGCGGGGGTCCCGGCGCAGAGTACTCCCCAACGGTTCCAAATTTAGCGTTCTTGCCTTATTTACTGTCGGAAATTTGTTTTGGTTACCTGCCAGATATATAGGAAGGGAGAGTGAAAGCGATTCACGCACTACGGGATACTCATTATACAGTTTAGTGAAAGCAGACGGTAAAGAATTTCATCGGACGAAAAAGAAAATCCCGTGTTAGTTAGAAAACAAAAATTGGTACGATTCTGGTCTGGAGCCATATTTGGCTAGGAGTCTTTCGGTATAGCGAATTTTACTGCTAATAGATTATTTACATGCAGTACCAGAAATATTTATACACTAGCAGTACGCGCGCGGCGTTGCCCATGGAATCAGGACTTCGATAAAATGGAAAGAAGAGAAAAAAAAAAAAATGCCCACAATGACTCAAAAAAGTTTTGAAAACAAAAGCAAAACAAAAGATGCACATTAATTTTCCCGCTTATTTTTCCTCTGAAGATTGGCTGTGTAGGTTTCGCCATAGTTCAAACAGTGAGATTCGTCTCTTTAATGCCTTATATTAACCGCTTGTACCCGACTCTTGTATCAAATTACAGAATTTTTGACATTTAAATCTCTAATTTAGGTAAAGTAACAATTATTTTAAAAAACAAAAATCACTTGGATATGCATAAGTATCTCGGACCTCCTTTACATTCTGATATGACATCGAAATAATCAAAAATGTCAATAGGATTGTCACAATTAGGAAGTTAAATACTCGGATGGAAAGGGTTAATCTAGTCCAGTGGTTGGCTAGCTACGGCTGTATGGTTGCGTATATGTGGCTCTGAAGTAAAGCTTGAAATGAAAATAAAACTATTCTAGTTTCATGTATGAAATTTTTAAGACATATTATCCGATTAATTTTATCCGATTTTTAGGGCTCGCAAAACTGGCGATTCGGGTGTTGTCTGAACATAGTCCAAAATGGCAGGTAGAAAATAGAAATGGTTTAGCTTCAAAACGGGACCTGAATCTAACTGAACTTGAACTAAATTTCTGTAAATGTATTTTTCCGATGTTGGCATGATTAATGAAAGCATCAAGAAAATTGAGTAATTTTCTTGATGCTTTCACGCATATTACCGTGATTCAAGAAAATATTACTCGATTTTCTTGTGAACGAAAACTTATATTTTGATTATCTATTTCCTCTTTGTGCATTTTGCCTATGCTTTTGTATTGGCCGTAATTGATATCGGAGCCCTTAAGATTCGTTATCTATTATTATTTTTTTATAATTCAAGTACTGTTGTGTCAAGTTTATTATTTTCATGCCGAACGTGTCAGTCTGTAAAAGTTGTTTCGTCACAAATGTTTTATTTTCGCAGTTAAACACTAATTACAGATTCTGCTTCCTTTTATTTCGACGCAGCGTATTCTATTTCAGGATCTTGCGCCAGAAAATCCGATCCAATCCTTTTATATATTTATATTCCAATTGGATCAAAATATATTAGCGGAAACGGAACATTTCCCTGCAGAGACTACTATCAGAATCGATGTTACAATAACATATTAAGATACTTAAATAGAGAGTTATATTGAAGATTTTGGCGCTTTCTATAGTTTTTAATTTTATAGTGTTCACAACTGCTCTGAATTATTCAGAACATTTTGATTTTACAAGGGGAAAACCCTTGTAAACTGAATAGTTGATTATGTTTCTCAGATATTTTGTTACGTTAATTATGCATATTTTTGGCAATGTTTTTTAATTCATTAATTTAAAATTGCAAAATTAGACCTTCCATTGATTAGGAGGAGTTCCAAACTTTGTAGTTTCTGCTTTGGGATGGGGAGGGGGTGAGGGTTCGAGACCCGGTATCCGAGTTGTTTGTGAGTTGGGTGCATGTGAAATTAACTGTGGCTGCAAACGTTCTCATATTGGTGTGTGACTTCGAAGTTTTGGGAATGTGTTGGTCGGCTCAGTTGTCGTCCTCATCATCTAACCAGGTTCAGAATTGCGAGGTTCATTCCAAAATGATCCTCTATTAGCTTGAAACTGAACATTAAACCAATGGATCAACAATTTTTTTAAGTGATTTTCAAATAAGATGCAGAATGTGTTTAGATAGTGCATAAACTATTTTTAGTAGATTCTGCCGGAAAAAAAAATCCTATCTAATCCTTGATCTACGAATTTATTGAACCTCCTAATTAAACTGCATATCCTGTTTGAGACGTATGACTTGCAATAACAATAAATAAGAACGTAAAGGACACCTGAGATACGTAAGCGTGCACAAATGATTTTTGTCTTTTAAATTAACTCCTATTTAATTAGAGTTGAATAAAAAAAAAATTGTAATTCTATACACGATCCAGGAACGTCCTTGTCTGCGATGGGGTTAAAGTTCCCTAATTATTTTGGAAAACTCCTCGCCTGACTGCACATTGTAGACTGTCATATCTTGCAGGTCGATTCCTTTTAATCCTTATAAGTTTACAGAGGAGTCGACTTTTCTGTTCGGATGCCATTCATTTACGCGCCATGTACGGTCATCTGTAAAATATCGGTCAAAGCATACATTAAAATGTTTCAGCAATCCATTAGCGCAAATGCAGCTCGTTTCCTTAAGTGGTTCTCATCCGATTAGACATAAAAAGCTTGCTTTTGGGTGAAACATTCACCCATCTCCCGTGAATGTAAAGCACGTTGTTACAGGCTGCAATATTGTGAATAGATTTTTATTTTTCTAGCTGTTATTATTTTCGAAGGGCTTGGTCGCTACATGGCAAGGTTCCTGTTACGGTAATGAACTGTGGTCTGCTGTTGTTTCACGTTTGAGGCGAAACAAGAAGTAAAGGGACAGCAATTGTTGCTCTTGTACTTTTTTTGTTGCAACATATTTATGATTTATTGGTGAATTTGAGGTTTCGCATTCTGTGTGGTAGAAATTTAGATTGTGGTGTATTTATGAGATTAACTATTTTTTTTTTTGTAGTTCAGTTACTGTGTTTTAATTTAACTCGTCCATATTATGTCAACTCGAATGAATGACAGCGTTGTCCGCTGGAGACTTGCGGCTCCGTCCCAGGAACAAAAAGATTGATTTTTCGTGCACGGTAATTGGAAGCATTTTAACCCCTTTTCATGCAATGTCTGACGCGTACATCGAATTACAGAATTTTTTATATTTAAATACATAACGTAGTCAAAGTAGTATTTCATTTAAAAGACAATCTCGTGTTTACTTTACGTCCTTATATGGATTGACATTATAATAAATGTCTCGAATAGAATATGGCATGTAGTTAAGTTAAATGCGTTCGTAGATCAAGAGTTTAATTTATTGGGAAGTGCTCACATAAACTATTTGGGAAAAAAAGTTAAGAGCACCCAGACTTTTTAATGGCATAAAATCAACTTGTTTTACGAGAACGGTGACGAAACTTCAGTGGCATATTGATGCGTCTGAAGTTTTAAAATCTGTCTATCGTTCGTTTATATGGGGAATAACTTCTTTTTGTAGTAAATTGTTGATGCTTTTTTCTTTCGTGGAAAACATTGTATTATGAAGACAATGTGTGACTTGAAGTATGGTCTCTTATTAATTGTTCAACTGTTTCCATATTTACCGTAGCGATAAGGTAATTCAACATGCCTTAGAGTTATAATATGCACATAATACGACAAGCCCAGATAATCCGATGCTGGTAATGTTGTATATCCCGTCATGTCCGTTTTCGCTCTATTTGTTATGGTTTGATATGTCCAGATATTCTGAATGAAATACCATCAAGCTTGAGTTGGATAATTTTTAATACCCAGATAATTGGTTTGTGAATTCTGAAAATCTTGACTATGGTGCTGCTTCTTTTGACTAATTCGATGCGAATGCTGAAGAATATTTCTGATGAACAAGATAACTGGTTCGAAGTAATAAATAATCTAAATTATTCTTGATAACAGTGTAATAATTAAAGAATGGAAGTCATCTGATCTTGTGAACTTGGGACCTTTGGATGTGTTGAAGAAGGGGGGGGGGCCAGTAGCGGGTGCTGCCGTAGGAGTAAGTTGAGAGCAGGGACTTTCCCGACTTATCCAAAACGTCTGGTCGCTTTACCATTGATACTAGTGATAACAGGGGCTTCCACTAACAGTATTTAATGATATTCAAAGGAATGCAATCACCATATTTTATATACAGTAAAAGTTGAAGTAAAATTCTTCAAAAGCTAATTTTTAAAATTAAATCTAGATGAAGTTTTTGTATACGAAGTATACAGAGAGAATAAATCGTAAAAAAAAAAGACATCGAGATTTGAATGAATCTCCACGTTTCAGATTTCCCCGAGTCCGCAAAAAGCACTTTTGGAATTATGTCCGCCGGTCTGTGAACACGATAACTCAAAAGCGGAACGAGCAAGGTAAATGAAATTTACTTATATGGTCTTGTCACTTAAATTGAAGATCTGAATCTAATTTTTGACGAAATCCATCGCAGGAGATCTGTCTGCCCGTCTGTGTGTGCAAGTGAGTGCGATAATTCAAAAACGCAACGGACTACTAGATCTATGAAATCGTCATATGATTTTATTATTAGAATGATAGGTTAGTATAAAATTTCAGTCCATATCCATCAACAGGTTGGTTGGTACATCTGTTCATGTGTATGTGAAAGCGGTAACTCAAACACAAATACCTAGGTAAATGAATATTAATAGTATGTATTCTTGACTACAAAATTGATTTGTCGAATTTTAGACCGAATCGACTGACAAAATGCATACTCTATTATCTTCAATTTACTATGAAACTAACACAAAACGTGCCATATTATTTAAGCATATGAGAAAGTCGAGGGGAGACAACACTCTCGCTGGTTTTAACCCTTTGATTACTGATTTTTTTTTTTAATTTATCCTATTTTCTAGGCGAATAAAGATCGTAATTTCCAAATAAGCCAAAATGATTATTTGGACTTTTTTTTTTTCCAAGCGGATTTTAAATCAAAGGCTGAAACATACTAGTTACTTAATCAAAAAATATTACATTTTATGCATGAAACCTGAATATTGTTAGTTATTGCGAAAACTTATTTATGTAGTCACAACATTTCATCAATATTGTTGCAAAAAAATGTGTATTGCTTATTACATCAAAACTATCGATCATACATGTACAAAAAAAAAGTCTTCAATAAACAACGATTTTTGGAAGGAAAATAGGATGTGTGATCTAGATAACTAAAAATGAAATGTGCACTAGTGTTCTTGTTCTACAGCTGAGACATATTACAATGAGTTTCAAAGCAATTTTTATCCTGGTAGGATTTTAAAATGTGAATGGAGACGTATATGTCCCGTTAGTAGTCAAAGGATTGATGTAAACCATTTATATATATATGTAAGAAACATGACAATTCGGGATATTTTTTTCAAAAACGGGGCAAATTCGGGACGTCTGGTCACTTAAAGAAAACATTTATTTAAAAAAAGGAAAAAGAGCTCTTGGCAACAGTCCGAGGGAAAGATGGTCAAGATACTAATGTTAACAACTATGCCTTATTGGGCGTTGAACTTGTTTTCTGTTGGTCTTATCCATCCAAATGGTATCTATGTAACATGTTTTTGACTATTGTATGTACCTCACGTAACGGGATCAATTTATTCTGCCTTAGCATACATTTTATCTACCATCCAATTTAATTTCGCAGAACTAATCCATTTTTCCTCTGCCGCACCCAGCAGTATGACCCTCATGTTCCAATCCAAAAACGAAACATAGTCTTTATATTTAACCGGGCAATCTTCTGGAAATGGCCAGAGTAAGTAATTCGAGCGATATTGCCCAAAATGGCTCGCTTCCGGTCTAGCCTCAGAAACGGACGTCGGCGCTACTTCCGTTCTGGGGTTGAACGTTTCGAAATTTTATTCAGTCGCATCCATTCATCCTAATTGCTCTTTGTTTACATCCACCACACCTTTTCGTGGGCAGGTAT
>BGPR01010686.1:34701-49444 GCA_013235015.1 Araneus ventricosus
AGAATTCATAGACCAAACGTTAGGGGTTGATAGAATATACTGAATTTAACAATATTCTGCACAGAGCATTTGGTCGCCTATGCAATAATTGAATTGGAAATCGGACACAATCTTTTTATTAGATGCAATCACACAAATAGTATCTCTGAGAGTCTAGGGCATCCTATATCTGTGATTGCAACAAGTAGCAAGATTGTGTTCGATTTCCATCACTCTCGGCTGCATATGCGACCACATGTTTTATGTACAGTATTGTTAGATTCAGTATATTTTATCAACCTCTAACGTTTGGCCTAAGAATTCTGGGATTACATTCTATAACAAATTCTTTATTTTTGGGACAAATGAAAAGATAACCGAAGCAAAAAAAATCAGAGAACATGGAATAAAAAAACAATAGTTGATTTCTTACAAAGAATTCTGTATAACTTCTATGTTAATATTTTCTGTACTATCACCTGAAATTGATTCTACTATATGTTTGCAAAAGACTTGCATTTCATATCTTTCTTGTTATATATGCAATACAGTAAAGCACCGTCCTCAAATCGCTCGTCAATGATTGATTTTGGGTTCGCCATCTTCTTATGGAATTTTTGTGGTCCCACCGTTATGTATTAGTTTCATAGCTAAGTAAATTCTTTTTTGTAAACACAAGTATGTTTTATAGTTGGGCTAAAAGAATGACGGACACATAAATCGATACTCGAAAGGTGTCATCACTCATTTGCCATGGTAACATAAAAAGCATACCTGGAACAGTTAGGGTAATTAGTTTATTGAATAAAATTCAACGCAATACGAGCATGTTGGATTTTGTTTAAATAAAGAAAACAAAGCGCTCGTTGTTGGTTTGAGCAATTAATTTTTTGCAAGAAAAAAATTATTGATAAGGAAACATCCGCTAAATAAATGATATTTACGTGAAAAAAAAGTATTCCAGAGATATTTTAAACGTAAGTATGGGGGGAGAGGGATGTACGAGTAAAATATATTCTAAACATGTAATGCTGCTTTATGAAATTGGAACATAGATAACGGTTTTTTTGGAACAAATTGCCAAAACAGAATGTTGATTTTGGATATTTTTTTACCCGTTTCCTCGTTTAACAAACTATTTTCTTGAACTCCTGAAGAATTATTCAGTGCTGGTATAGCGAAAAAAGAAAATTAAAGAAGGAAATGATAAAGTAATATTAATTGCTGTCTTGCGAGATATGCAAACTAAATAGAACGTTACTAAATTGCTACGAAGTTCTTGTTATCTGCAAGTTCCTTTTTTTATGCATCAGTCAGGAGTTGCTGACATTAATAATTTCTTTTTAATGAAGAACTTGCCAACCACTTCACGACTAGCCTGCGAGATTCAGGCGACTTTTAGGAAGAAAAGGGATGCTTTGAACGCGCGCAGAATGTTGAAAATGCCCTCAAGTTCGCATAGCGTCACGTCCTGAGACCTTACTTGGGGTCAGCAAAATAACGAGCGATGTTAAATCAGGTTTTCCGGTAATCTGGCGTTTCTTCCGATACATTGGAATCCAAATTAAATCGATCGTGGGTAGTTGTTCGATAATAAGTAACCGATGTTATACAATTTCTTTTTTTGGCGGTAATAATTATAATGCATTACATTATGTACATGAGACAAAAAGTTCAAATATCTTGCATGTGTATATATTCTTCAGTCTTTTGTTAAAGGACCGTTTGCTTTCAAATTTAAATGATGAAATTTGTTGGAAATATTCGAGTACTTATTTTTTTTGGTCGTATCTTCTTATATACATTTTCTTTTTTGGAGAACTGTTATTTTAGTAGGGAGAACGGAAAGTCATCGTACAGCGAAATTCAGACGTAGTTTTATAGTAATAATATCAGTATTTAATTTATTCGTACATGAAAACGTATAACGTATTGTATTTTTTTTTTTAACTGTCTGTTTGTGAACACGAAAACTCAAAACCAGAGTATGAGCGAGACGGATTAAATTTGTTACGAGATTTTTACACCAAAATTATAGAAACGTTTCAAATATTATTCGAAATCTGTCCATGCATGTGAATTCGAAGAAAGAATGAACTAGATGGGTGAGATGAACATACGTTTTTTTTTTTTTAAATCGAATTTTATTACTGTATCAAACTTTGGACCGAATGCATCAACGGGTTAATTGTTTGTCTATTCGTAGCACAGTAGAATTCCCACTAATCCGGACTAAATAGGACCGGACCCTGTCCGGATTAAGCAGAATTTGTCTTAAAATGCACGAAATACAAGTTTTAGACGGATAAATCTATAAAAATCTGTTTTTCTTTCTTTTTTCTCTTTCTTTCATAAATACATACAATTCTTCATACCTTTTCCGTCCGGATTAGCGGGACTCAACTGTTTGTGTACGAGATTACTCAAAAAAACTCTTGCGAAGTATTTTAACAAGATTTTCTATTTTCAGTTCATGAGTTCAATGGCCTCTTGATTGCAACTTTTAAAAAATTATCAACATTTTTGGAAATTCAGTGCCACCTTTAGTGAATGGATTTAAACTTTGCTGCGGTTTATTATTATTATTTTCAAATTTAATGCTCGCTTCGTCTTATGAAATCTCCGTGCGAAATTGTGGTTATTAATTTAAAGTGATGGTGGTATGATTATTACAAACCATGCAATTTAGCTTTTTAAATCCTTGTCTTTTTTCACTTCCGCGAAGGCCTCGTTCGTGGATTCATTTGGAAAGGTTATATTTTCGCTCATTATAGAAAAATATGTGTCACCTTTCTGTTCCACGCCAGTGGATTCCTGATTACACAGTTCTACGCCATCATATGCTTCGTTCAGAAAAATTTTTAAACGCCATGAATGATTAACCACAAAACTTTTTTTAGATCAGAGTTTCGTAAACCTTCGATCAGGGTTCTTAGTTTCTGCACTCGTAAATCCTTTTCGGTTAAGGGGAGAATTAAAGTTGGGACTCCATTTTCGAGCAAAAAGAATCGTCACGATTTCAACCGTGTTATATGAAAATTAAACAATTTTATATGAAATAATTGATGCTAAATAAAAATTTAGTTAAAATTATTCAGCAAATTTTTATGCAACATTTTAAGGCAATTTTCTGAACGATCATTCCCTGCAAGTATTGCAAAATCTTAAAGAAGACGCTGAGGACAGCTGTGGCTTCGTAGCAGTCTGGACTTGAGACTGGAGAGGCGCGGGTTCGAGACTCGATTCCGTGAAAGATCTTTTGTAGGATACGTCGAGAATCGGACGCCCGTTGGGGTGAGGTGGAACTTTGGAAGTTGCCGGGTCAGGTGTCGTCCTTGTCATTTGAGTATGGTTCAAATTATGAGATCCGTGCAACATAGGCATCCCCGTAGCTTGAAAAGGGGGTCGTTAATATAACTAAACTGAACGAAGACTCGGAAAATGTGTTCGGTTTTATGTTACCGCACTTAGGGATAAAATTCATAGTATCAGAAACATTGCTTTAGATCATGATCCTGAATGTGGCGTTGCATTAGAGAAATTCTGCATTGCAATCACTTGAACAACTCATCAGACATGCTGATTCCATGAACGCGTTTCCGATACAGTCTTCAATACTAATTAGCGAAAGATAATGCGGACAGCAGTTTGACGTTAAATCAATTTATTGAAATAAAAATCGCTTGATGTATGACAGATGAATAACTGTCTTGCGTCAATTCTTATTTTAGACTCTTCCACTTGATCCTCTCAGCAGCGTAAAAAAAATGTGTGTAACGATCAAAAATGAAATATACGAGAGATTCATTCGCATACGATGACGTGCCTGACATTTGCACCCACTTATAGAATTTTTGATACTGAAAGTTGTAATTGAGATGATAAGCAGAAATTAAAGTCTGTGATCTCATGGGCACACTTTTACTTCTTAGATGCAGTTTAGATTATTATATGTGTGGTTGGTGAGGAGAGGGGGAGTTTTCTGTTTCACAGGTTCTCGACTTTGAGATCCGATTCCACTCGAGTTCTGTCGTGTGTGTGTGGTGCACTATAAATTGTCGTCCAGATTTAACGTCCTGACATGAATAAGGCGTGTAAGTGGATGCTAGTTTGTCATTCTCTTCATCTGATCACAGTTCAGAAAATTACGAAAATAGGGCAATTATGTAGTTTCATAACGGGCATTAATATGACTAAACTAATTAAAAGTTATGTCCTGTAATAAAATGTCTTAAATCAGTGCGTCAAAGAGTTAAGTAGAAACATACCAATCTTTCTCATTGACGAAAACTAAAATTTGCTAATTAATCTATTATATTAAGTTGTTTTATGTTAGTGCGAAAATAAGTTAATTTTATCTGGAACTAATTATCGCTAATTTTTGCTCAATTTGTGATTTACATTCTTTTAAAATTTAAGAGATTGCCTACTGGCTACGAATTAGATGTAAGCTCTAAAAAAAAAGTAATTGTGCTGGCTTTAGACATTTTATGTACAAAAAAAAAAAAAAGAGAGAAAAAAGTGAGCGTATTCTATTTCGAGCGCCAAGTTCATATTACTTTTAACTTTTACAAACAAAAAAAAAAAACACATCGAGGTCTTTGTCATTTTTTAGCAGTTCTCCTTAAATATTAGTTTCTTAAAGCGAGTACTTAGAAAAATAGCTTCATCCGATTCAGATTCGAACTAAAAAAAATTGTAGTTATTCTTAGTTTCGCCAAGAAGAGCGATGACTAAGCTGTTGCGGCAACCATTTTGTGAAAAGAGACTCTTGTTGAAGATGAACAAGTAATGACATATAAGTCAATAACTGTAAACCGTGGTTTAACGGATTAATTGGGCGAAAAACTGTCCGTAAAATCGAACATCTGTTAAATTGTGAATTGTATTGAAAACAATATTTAAATTCTTCTATTATATTCTATTATAATTCTTTAAATTAAATTAATAGACTTCAAATTGTACTGTACGATGTAAATGTAAAGTATGAAATGAACCTAACATTTTGGTAGCTAGTAGTTCTGTGAACAGTGGACCTCGCGTCAAAAAAAAAAAAAAATCTGCTCTTTGTCGTAATCTTAGCCATTTTTTTTTTTTTTCAAATGCAAATTATTTACGTTCAGTATTCAGAAAATTACAAATAAATGTCCTGCTATTTCCAAAATGACTCGAATCTTTTAATGATGCCTGACTCGCCAAACATTGAAATCATTTTTATTCTTCGTTTTCAATGACTTCGAGGAACCTTCATGCCAAATCCGAAGAAAATCGAACAACGCGTTTGGTCGTGACTGTGTAACAATCAAATTTACAGTCGAAATGCCGAACGGTCGAGTTAAAACAGGACCTCGCTTCGTTCGGTCAACAAAAACTTACCACTACCCATTAATGCATTCAAATAGATTAAATTTGAATATCTCCACTGACATAGCAATTGCACCAGAAATTGAACTGGTACGCCAGAAGTTCGGGCATTTTTAAATAAACAGGCAACTCTTTCATTTGCAGTAGGAAAGAATTGAATTAAAAGGAAAGTGTAAAACCACGAAACGTTGAGATAAAGCACTGTTCTTTGTGATGCTTTACCGACGAAAAACTGCCTTTTTTCGCATTTCCTAAAATACTTAAGCGCCGCATGTATGAATAGGTCGTTGCCGCACAGGGATTTCACCATCGGATCAACCACACACACACGCGCCCTTTGTTATTTTTTCCTCGGAATGCCAAAGAAATCCGTTGCCGCACAATGGACTAATGCTAGTGACGTCATCCGGGAGGGTCTTGCTGTGCGGGGAGGTAGACACACTTGCTCACCGAAGTACACATCCCCCCCGTGAGTAATCGGTCGGATTTCTCCGTCGATACCCTTCGGTCGACACGCACAGGATACGGGGTCGAACGTGATTCCTTTGCACCGACGGGCTCGTCTCAGCGGGACAGGTTTAGTTTTGAAAGATAAACTTTATCGTGAGTGTATAAAAATTAATTCAAATTGGTCTCGTGCAGCATAATACGTGATAGAGCTGTGTGGAGTTACGTGGCCATATTTTTGGTACTTCAATTCGGAACGCTGGATAGGGGTATTGAACAAGATTAAAAAAAAGTATGTAAATAAGTAAATGAGTTAAAATAAAAATTTAAAAATACAATACAGTAGAATCCCGCTAATCCGAACTAATTGGGATCGGTGCCTGTTCGGATTACAAAAAATTCGGATTACTCGAAATTCTGATAAAAATAGAAAAGAAAAAATTTGTGAACTAAAAAAATGTAAGTTATAAATACTCAGTGTACTATCTCTTGAATTCTTTTATTCAAAAGCAATAGAAAGAGAATATGTTGGAGAATATAATGGTTACAAAATTTAAAATGCAGTTACAGGAAGATGCTTGTTCGAAAACTGATTGAAAGCGATGGTAGTTCTGACTCCGTACTGCAACTTATAAAGAATGTCACTATAAAAGATGTAATTTACTGGGTATCGGAGTCATGGGACAATTTTACACAAAATTGTCCCATGTAAAGTCGTGGAAGAAGTTGTGGCCAAATTTAGCTGATTCTAGCCAAGTTAAACAGGGAGAAGCAAACAAAAGCGAAATTCTTCCGCTTATTAAATGTATCTCAGGCTGTGAAGATGCAACTGAACACGCTGTAACTATGTGGTTCTCTTGTGATACTGAAGCCAATCAGTTATATACAGATGAAAAAATCATCTCTTTAGTTCAGAATAAGCCACAAGATGACTCTGATCTAGAAAAAACTGACGAGCCAGAGAATGTTCTCGTTTCCTATTCTGAAGCTGCAAATGCGCTAGAAATAGCACTGCGATATATAGAGCAGATTGAAAATGCGTCATCAACAGACATTATGTTTACGAGTCGTTGGCATAATATTGCTTCCACGTCGAGAATAACATCACTTCGTCAGACAAATCTGACAAATTTATTCACCCCAAAAGATCGTTAATGTAAATATGTATGTGATGTGTTAATGTGATGTGTTTTTATTAAATGTAAATATGATCCTTGAATTATTGCATTAGTTTCTTCATTGTGGACAAAATTATGCATGCTGAGAAAGTACTTCTTTGTTTTTAGTATGTATATTTAAATCTTTTCAGGTAATTTTTTCAATTACCTATAATTTTCGAAAATAAAATTGGTTCGGATTAACCGGAAATTCGGATTAGCGGGGTTCTACTGTAGTTAAACATTTAAAAAAAAACGATGAAAGCGATAAAGAAGCATAAAATATATGTTGCTTTTACTATATTAACTGACGCCGCGGTGACCCGGTGGTAACTCGATTCCACCAAAAAGATCCGTCGTGTATGTGAACCGACAGTCATGGGGGTGGGTGGGCGAAGCGCACGGCCTCTGGGGCTACAATCTTCGACTCCTAACAATAATTTAAAATAATTTAGACCTTTTATTAAGAAATGAATTGGACCCCTAATTAATTTTGATGCCTAAAGGGAGGATGAATTGCTGAAAGGGAATAATTTGGTTAGTTATACATTCAGCGTCCATTCGTTTTTTCTTTCACGCAACATTCATACAAAAAATACGTTTTATGGATTATAATTGAATGTTACCTGATGCTTATACTGTCGAAATTCAGCTTATCGCGTAGCCATGTGTATGTGAACCTGGTACACTCTGAATATGACTTAAAGAGTCAAATGTCCTCTGTCTGGTGCGGAGAGGGAATGCATCATCTGGCCTAGGTTCAGAATTACGAGGTCCGTCCCCAAATGCTACTCATGTTGCGTCAAAAATGGGGCGTTAATTTAACTACATTATAATTTTTCCTTCTGTCAGATTCATTCTAGAGATGTAACGAATAGTGATTTGGCCTAATAGCCGAATACTAAATTTTTAAAAACATTTCACTTTTGATTGTAAATGAGATTTTTTCAAATTTTAAATGAAGAAAAATGTAAGATTAAATAAAGTTGATTTTTTATTATTTGTAAAATGCCAATACCTTTTTATGTATATTTGTAATATTGTAAATATCTTAATTCCAATAATAAGAAAGGAGAAACCCTCTTCATTTTGGGATTGCTTCAAAGAAATAAGAGTCATCATTGCAGAACATGGCAATGACAAACACAGAAGAAAATGCAATGCATAAATTAAAATTACTACAGGGTTCGTACTCCTCCTGAAATTCCTGAAAAACTCCTGAATTTTGCTTTTTTTTTTCTAAGGGCCCTGAAAACTCCTGAAAATTGTGTTTTTTATCCTGATATTTCTTTTTGTCTCCTGAAAAATTACAATTGAAGAGCAAAAAATAAAATTATGATAAAACATAAAAATATGACGTTTCCTTCTTGATAGAAAGTCGCTGGAATCCGGAATTCTAACTTCTAACCTTACTTGGTGCCGAAAGAGTCTACCGCGCATGTTCCGAGTCACCGCAATCGGGAAAGATGGGAGAATTGATATTTAGTATAATTTTTTTTGCCAATTTTATAAAAATTGTCCACAAAACCCCCTTCTCCCCTACAATTGATTTTTTTTTCACGTTATCTCCTGAATTTTCTGTACTGTACTCCTGAAAAAATCCTTAGAAACTCCTGAATTTTACTATCATATATACAGTATGAACCCTGTTACTAGAAGTAAATTCCTATTTTGATAAAGAACTTCTAATAAGTAGGATGGACTTAATATTCTCATGTAACCTTGGGATGGAGTGTCCACTTAATTGGTGGGAGAAAAATGCAAAAAAATTCCCGGTTTTGGCAAATTTAGCAAGAAAATATCTTTTAGCACATGCAAACATTATATAGTGGCCGTTTATTTTCTGAAGCTGGTAATATATATGAAACCATATAGAACAGAATTCTATAAATGATATGCAACATTATTAAATACACTTACGTAATATGTAACTTAAAATTGGATAATTGTTAGATTTTTTTATAATAAATGTACCGGAATGTAATTCTGCAATATTCTTTATTAAATATTTGTGAAGCAACATTTTATCCTGAATTTATTCTGCCGAATATTTGTTTAGCACTGAATAGACCTAATACTGAATATTCATTACATCCCTAGTTCATATTATATGTGTATGAAACCAAACGGAACAAACTTCCACCTGAAAATTCTGAAAAATTATTGTTCTTGCAATGATAAATGAAATGTAACTTGATTAAATATACCTACGCACTATGCAAGTTAAAATTGGGTAAATGTTAGGCAATTTTTTTTTTATAATAAATGTACTTAAATGTAATTATGCAATATTCTTTGTTAAATGTGTATTTTAAAGCACATTTTAAAAAATTATCCTGAAAATATTCGGCAAAAGGGTCGAACAGCGAATAGTTGCCGATTATTTGTTGCATCCCTAATTCATTTACATTGGTCATATTGGTTAAATCATTTGTGCGTTTTAAAATAATCTTATTAAACTAAACAATTATGAAACTAATTTCTTTTAATTTATGAAAATTCTGCCATTCTAAAATATTGTTCAGCTTCTTGCAGAATTGTTAAAATCACGTCGCTGTCCATCTTAATTTTTTGGAGGAAGGAAAGCATAAAGAAATAAAATTGTTTCGCTTTGAACTTTAACATCAGTTAGTACGCTAAAATTCTTGATTTCAGTTGCCATTTTAGAATAACAAAATCGACTTTTAACGAACGATTACTTACGTTGGTACCTTTTTTTTTCAGAAACGATGTCCTTGTCAAATGGCACAACAGACGGCAATGGTCTGAAATGGACCGTGGGCCTCCTTAACAGCAAGTACAAGTACCTGACTGCCGAGACCTTCGGTTGCAAAGTAAACGCAAATGGTGTCGCGTTGAAGAAGAAACAGCTCTGGAACTTGGAACCTTACGTAGGGGCAGAATCGGAGGAAGAAACAGTGTGTCTCAAGAGCCACCTTGGCAAGTACCTGGCCGTAGACCAGTTCGGCAATGTCACCTGCGACTCCGAAGATCTGGACGCCCATGCCAGGTTCAGGGTGGTGGTCAACGACAGTGGCAAATGGTCGCTCATGAATGTCACCAGAGGATACTTCCTCGGAGCCAGCGACGACAAGTTGATCTGCTCTGCGAAAGCACCGGGTGAGGCTGAGTACTGGACAGTGCATCTCGCCGCTCGACCACAGGTAAGGCCAGTGTCTATGCTTTGTTCTTTTGAATAGTATTTCATTAGTGATAACCCTATACAATTTAGCTCCTATTTGTTTTGAATCCACTCAAGTTTTGTCTTGATAAGTTTATTTTTATTACACACTTCTGATCAGAGGAGCTGGCTCATTCCTAGGGTTTTAGAACGCAAATATGGCTCCCAGGAAAAATAAACTTCCCAGCACAAGTGATATTTGATAAATTATCACATATTAGTAGATTAACTAATAATTGTCCACAAGGCACAGAAACACAGAAAAGAACAGCATAATAGTTTACCTTTATTGATGTTGATATAATCTCTGAAATATTGATTAACTTTTTCTGAATAATATTCCACTTAAAACATTCGCAGTTGGTCTTTTTGAACTGCGCATGAGAATATACCCCCTCCTCTCCCGGTATATTATTGTTATGGTTGGGTCAAAATTTGCTCTACATCTAAGTCGGGAACTATAGCGGAAAGGTGAACTATCATTGAAGTATGTGCAGTGAAGCCTTTCGTTCCCTACTTATCACACAATGGACAATTTTGTTAACATCTGATTAATTGCATGGCACATGGGCAAAAAATTGACGCTTTTCTTGTATTCATAAATGGACGCAGTTTTCAGAATGCTCTCTACCTTCGTTGAAATACCCAAATATTAGCAGAGGCGAGACAAATATCCCGAGTGGATGGAAGAATCAAATAATTGCATTAGCGCCCTGCGTCTTTGATTCGCTGTTTTTTTAAATTTATTGACAGTTATTTATTTTTATCCATAATCTCTGATAGTATAGTCCTTCAGTTGTAAGGAAAATAGAGAACGAGTAATTAACTCTCTGACTGCTTATCCTGCGATTTTAGCAAGCTGATGGGTAGGGCTGGGCGATGACCAGATTTCAATGCCGCGATGTATCGTCCAAGATAAATTGATATTTCTCGATATATCGAAATTTTATGATTTATTTGAATTATAAATCGCCTCTTACCAAAATGACTAATCAAAATTAATCCAAATAAAAGGAATTTTCAGTTTATATCTTGCTTAATTTTCACTTGAAACAATAAACATATTTTTTGCCTTTGCCTTTTAAAAATAATGGACTGTTCTTCGTGATATACAATTTTAATAGATATAATATAGATAAATTACTCATCGGGTTCCGTTATAGTTGTATTAACTCATTTAGGAACAATACAAAACTTGTATTTTTCCGACATTATTTTATCTGATGCGGTAGTCGGAAAATAAAGAGAAAAAAAAGCAAAATTTCTACAGCGGGCGAACGGGAGCTTTCCCCTGTTTGGGCACGTGTGACGTCAGACCCGCTTCGCGCCAAAATGGATCGTTTTTCCCGCGTCATCTGAGAGGCGAACTTTGATTGCAAATATATATTTAAAAAATCTGCTTAGAATTTTTTTTAAAATGTTATTGTTCATTTTGGAGCATTTTCAATCGATTAGAAAATTTTTTTAAAAAAAATGCTGAAGATCCCCATTATTTACAAGGAAACAGAATATTTACATTCAAAGACACAGCAAAAATGGTCCGTAGTCGAAATTCCTTTTTTAAACAGAAAACTAGTTGCCATGATCTTAACTAATTTACCAAAAGATAAAACATGAGCAAATAAACTAAAACAGGAAGTGAATAATATAATGGCAGTGGTAACACATTGAGCAGATTGTTGATGCCTTTCAGTATTAGATATCGATATTCGAGATTGAAATTAATATTGCAATGATATTGACTACATCGTTGGGAGTTCAATTTTAGTGAATTCAGAGTGGTTTTCGATATGAATTAGCTTAGCCCCCATTCAATCAGTGGAACATCGTAAAAACTGTCTCCGATTCTACAACTCGTGTGAAGGCCAAAAGGGTAGAAACGCAGAATTATTTATGTGCGATTTTTTCTTATTTCTGCTGTAGCCTTTTTGTTTTGTATCATTCAGTTTGCTTTAAAGATTGTCATTCTTTCCTAATCTTTTTACGCAGTTCTTCAGATAAATGTTATGCTTCTTTTTTTTCTGGCATTTTATTACGATTGCCTTAATTTCTTTATCATTTTATTACGATTGCCTTAATTTCTTTATGTAATGCAGCATTCTTCATTAAATGCGTCTTGCATGTGATTAATTTTTTATACATTTCTGAAAAAACAAAAACGGTTTACAGGCTCTTTTTGATTTCTAAACCTATAATTAAAAATATTTTCTTAAGTTGCATCGGGTAATAAAACTAAACTACGAATACTCTAAATTTTCACTGGTTTATTTAAATTCAAAAATTTATCAGGTCATGCATCCAAATAAAAAGTTTATTTTATTCAGAATAAAAAATTGAATAATTTTTTTATTCACTCGATATATCGATTAAAAAAATTGACATCGAAAAATCGATCCCCCGATAAATCCGAAAATCAGCACAGCCCTATGGAGTTTACTTAGTACTTTAAACGTTGAATCGCATTATACTAATAAAGCCTTGCATGTAAATAACAATTCGCTTGGTTCAACGGTATTTGAACACGTTTTTAAACGTTGCATCTAAATAGTAGGTAATTTTTAAAAATTCGGCAGTCAGGATTAAAATCGTAAACGAATAGTGCCTTGTTGTGTGCTCACGAAAAGTTGGTATCTTTGTGAAGGATACCACCAGACTTCCTGTTCCAAATTGCAAGATGTATCCCTGAGAAGGAGAAAAGCAAAATCCATATCCTTACCTTACAGTCGGTGCAGAGCACATGAAGTCACCGACGAAAGTAATTCATCTCGACTGATGCTTTGTTTCTACTATTTATTTCGGTGTTTAAAATTGATTTCTCTTACTCGCATTAAAATAAATGCCTCCCTTCTCGACTATGTTCATTACTGCTAGTCCTAGCAAGCTAGGTAACTTTTTAAAAAATTCTGAATTAAAATCATGTACGATTTTTGTTTTCTCCACTTTTAACGAACCTAAATGAAAACTAAGTCAAAAGAATTTTTTTTGTATCTTGGCTGCTTTGGGCAAGTGGTGCTTATCCTCTTGAGACCCAAAAGTATAATCTTCAACCAATTTTTACAAAAATCAAGATTGATACTCTTGTTAGGATTATATAACACTATATATAATTATATATTAATATAATTAATAAATGAATATAATTATATATAATTAATAGAAGACATCGTGTAACCTTCCAAAGCATTATTCGGCGAGATTTAAGGGCTTTGACTGGAAAAAAATTATTTTGTTAAAACACAGATAATAAAAATGGACGCTGGGTTTCAAGAGGTTATGCAGTATATTCCATCAGTTGGCACCTCAAAGTCGTATTCTTTCTTTTCATCTTGATGTTGCATTAGATTAACGTGCCTCTTTGAAGCTTAACGAGGGCTATTTTGGGAAGGACCTTGTCATTCTGAAGCGCGGTCAGATTACGAGGACGACACCCAAGTTGGCACCCTCGTCTCCAGCATTACACCAGAACGGTTTTAGCGTGCACTATACCTGTTTGCATGGCGGATATTCAGTGGATTCTGATCTCGAAGCCGAGAATCTACCACTAGGCCATCACATTCCTTGATCACGATGTGTCATCGAGTTCTGATCTTTAGAGAAGAAACAAAGTCGATTCTATATAGTCTGCATTCCTGGTAATTTCAAGAAAATACAAGTAACTCTAGGAATCTGTCCGCTAAAGAAATTCCGTCTTAGTCGGTTTCATTCTCCTTACATTTATGATTAAAAAGATTTTTCTAGGCGTTGTAATTTACACAGTCTTCTGTTCGTTGTTTAGTAATTATAGACATGAGAAAATTGAGAACTGCATTTGGTTTTTAATTGATAAGCTGAATGTTTGGACTTGCTGAAAAATGCTCTAACTTGGATATGAGAGAGGCATTTTATTCTACCGCATTAGATGATGACAGAGATAAAAACTATCTTTAGATGTAAAATAAAAACTGACAAAATGATCTACGTATCCTTAAAGGAATAATTAGTAATTGCAAATTAGAATGAATTATTGTGTCCAATTATCACCTGCAATATTTCACAGTTCTTCAAACCAATCAAAGTTATTATAAGAGAATAAACTTCCAATTTGATTCTCCAAATTATGGTAAAAAAAATATTGACTCAGCCCCATAATAATATTAGCAGGTGAATATTTAAACGGGAATTATTAGCGAATGTAGCTGCAAGTTATGTCGTAGCGCGAATTTGCGAAGCCTTCAATCAAAATCGATGTTTCATGACATTTGTAATTTATTTTGATACATCTTTAAATTTTTAGGTTAACCTAATTATTGCGAATTATAACTATTTTTCTAATTTCATCCGCTGATCGATATCAATTTTATTTCAGTTGAATATCAACCCGTTGTAAAAGTAAGATGAAAAAAAGTTTTCAAGCAAAGATCGAATTGCGTTCTATATTTTCTTTTGCTGCTATTATTATGGGACAAATTAAAATTCATCAACTGCTACTATTATTATGGGACAGAGGTAGTAACATTTTATGAACAAAAGGACTTGCTTGCAATCATGCAAAAACGCGAAATTCTGCTGTAAATGGTTTTTGATATAATATGGCCTTCTTGTGTCGTAGGAGCGGACGTCCTACCAGGATATCCTG
>BGPR01010687.1:0-51496 GCA_013235015.1 Araneus ventricosus
TCAAGCTTGCCGAAAAGGGATTTTTTTAGCTTAAATCTGGACATAATTCTTCTTACAAACTTTTAATACAATTTCGAAATTTACAAGCCTAATGTTCCAATACTTTTCTCGTAACTGTAATTCAACATGTAGCACCAGCACGTAATAGATCACTATGATCAGTCATTATCAATAACTTAACTACTGTATTATGAGAAGCAAAAAATAATAGGAAACTTAGTCATTACTATCCCTTTATTAGAAATATTTATAGCCCATTAGAGAATTCCAATCAAATATTGAGCTAAGCTTCAAGTTTATCGTCAATTATACCTTAAATGACTTTCCGAATCAAAAGCATAAGAACTATTTCTGCTTTCCCTATTCCGAAATGACAAAGTTTTCTGAGGAATCACTATAATTTTTCTCAAATTTATTATAAAATCTAAATATCCAAGCTAGCATACGTACATCTTTCCAGATGAAAAATACAATACCAATCAACATTTTCTATCACTTTTTTTGTTAAAGTAGTTGCAATAGTTTTCCGTTTTTCTGAGTCACAAATCCCCTCATCTGATTTTGGCCACCCTCCTCATTTTTAAATCCCAACCAAGAAGGTCCGTCCCACCATTTTTCTCTAATAATTGTTCTCCAAAACAGATAATGGATTTGCTGCATTATGATCCTGAACATATGTAACACGGTATTGCAGTTAGTGAACGTATTTCCCTACCGATTTTGATCAAAAAGTCCCCTAATGGATCTCGCTGTACCCAACACAACGCGGTAGTAGAGTCTGTGCACAATACATATTAACATCGTGAAGTTTAAGATCATTAATCATGAGGACAGTAATCTAGCCCAATTAAGCAAGAGATCGTTCTAAACGGGGTACAGTAAATAGTTTTCACGGACGCAACTCTACTTCGGGCAGGTACTAAACGTCTCCTGATTAACTCTTAAAAAATATCCATGTTGTATAAAACCTTTGGCTAGCGTCACAAAACACATGCACACTCAAAAGATTCCAAGTTGTTGGCGAAATGCCAAACGCCATCTGGAACTCTTTATATTGGCTATTAAAACACGATACCTGATTTGGTAAATTTTCTTACCAGGTCATCTGGTAGAGTATCATCCCACTTAAGCTTTAAGTTCCACGTTTTTTGCAAATCAACTTGGGAATCAACATAACAGGTGTTGTAAAACCCATCGGATCAAAAACTCTGATGAGCTATAGCTAAAACGAACCTTCGTAATAGGTTTCACCAAGTAATTGTTAATTCTACTTTACGAGTATCGTATCTGTATCCGCTGCCATACGAGGCCTAAAAAACTGACACAGTATCATCTGTGGATATCCCATTAAGCACTCCATTACACTATGCAAATTAGATTTCCAACCCGTCATGAAATTGCCAGAAGACATAACATTTGGGATACCAGTATGAAATTTCGCATTTCTAATTCAGAATTCAAACTAGTTACACAGTTGTCAACGTAAAATCCAGTCGTAAGTATCAGATGTGCAACTCAAATTTTCTTGAACCCTGTATAAATGACATTGTAGTATTAGCGGCCAATAAATAAAGACTACATGTTAAATCGAATACTACTCTTCGATGCCTATACTCCTCAATTTAAGTTCCAAGTCATCTTTTCTCAATCATAAGAAACGTAAATAAGATCTTTCCCCCCAAGATATTTGTCTTTTCTATGTCAGACGTAACACCAACGTACCTTACGAACCGATTGAGAATCGTTAGGATATTTCTCATCAGTCTGGGTCCAGTGGCCAAACAATCGTTTCTTAACGATGAAAACCTAATACGAGGAACTTAAATTAAATACTGGTCTTATATACTCGTAGTGCTATCTTTTATAACTTACCATATCGCAAATATAAACACCCATTGCGCCTAATTTTCAATAAAGCCAAGAGTCAACCAGTTAGCAGACTTTCCCATAAGCTTCTAATTTTACCAGATGTCATTAATTTCCTTTTCGTACTCAATAGATTTTCTGCCGATTTTCTATTTTCGGGTAACGAAGAATGGATTTGTTTAATCTCGAACAATGCGGTTTAATTCAAGTAGTTACACTTATCAATATAATTATTTTCACTTTCAATTCAATAATACCTTGTGTGACACTCCATGTGTCTCAATAGCACCAATTAACGATTGCTTTAAACTAATTTTTACTTGTAGGTACATAATTCATACTATGAGCAATATCAAGCTTATATAAGATTTCATACTACCAATATCATAAATTGCCTTATAAACATTTCTTCCTTAACATAATCTTACAATTAAAGTTTTTAAATGTGCATCAGATAGTTGTACATGACTGTATAAAGTACTGTTTTGGTTTCATCATCTCCCATTTGAGAGTTTATATAATCTATTAGGGTGGTGAATCTGGGCACAAAATACTAGAAATGTTGTTTTACAAATATGACATATGCCAATAATTTGCACTGGTTTGCCCTGTATACCGCTTTAAGGCACACAAACAGGCTGCCGGCCTTTTTCTTAAGAATATCTTTCTTGCAGTCTAAATTTATGTTTGACACTTCATTACATCTCTCAGATGCCTGGCATTTATCACAAATGATGGTGGTGCAGAGTGGCAAGGTTTTAACGATGATATAACAAGGAGCCACAATTTATAGAAGAGCAATTAATTTTATTAAAAACATTTGAAACTGATAAAGAGCTGAACTCGAGTTCATAAAAGAAAACATAATAAGACATACATAATCATCATGATAACTCATAAGAACATCACCCAATTCCTTGCTTTATATACTTATGAAATAACTAAACATTCCCATCTTGGAATGACGTTATAACGAATCAAGAACCGAGGTTCAAATCCTCTTCACCAAAAAGCAGATAACCGAACATTATGCAAATGTGAAGAACAGAAATTGAAGTTTCGTCCAACAACAAAATACAAGTATCAAATTTCTTAAACTTACGAATATTTTCAGTAGATCTCTATTATTAGTTAACACCAAAATGCAGTTGGACTCAACAGGTTTGTATCCAGAATACCATACTCCTTTTATTTGTTATTTTTCCAGTATTAAAAAACTTTCTAGTTATTTTAACCCAAATTCTTTGTCCACTTCGCGTTTAACAAAATCAATCTATTAATAAATCTAAGTCGCTCTTACCTTGTGTGTCCTACAAAAAATCGTCGTTGTCTCTCTCATATTTTGACAATGTCTAAGGGTACGTCGATTCCATTATCGGAAAAGAATGCCCGCGTATTTGTCTTCTTTAGAGTCCTAAAGAATCAACGACCGAATTCGGGTCTGGAAGTTTATCATATAAAGATAATTCACAATTTTGATATGACGAGCTGTAACAACAGGTCACAAATACACACTTGTGGTCGACATTTTCTTCACCGAACTTTTGAGGTAATTTCTACTGCTTTATAATTTCGGCCGTAGCAGGAAAGCTTACGATCTCCCTTGGGGCTGAGCCGGGCACCGTGCTCTTGAATGAGGTACTGATACTTATCACGGTCATATATACTGGTTTCTATGCATCTTTTGGAACAGAGTCCAGAAATTAAGCCATTCTCTAGGGTTGCCACAAAGTTTGGCAACTGAATTCTCGGTAATTTGCATTTTAGACGCCGAATCCATCCGCATAATAGGAAATCTGGTTCATTTTAGTGTCTCTGGCAAAGACATTTTTAACTTCTTATTTTCATATGATGAATTTGTCTTCATAGTTTTCTACATGTAGTGTTCTTTTTTTGTATTTTCTGAGTACAGTTTTCAGTATGTCTAGAATCTCTGTATCGCATTCCACAAATGTGTTTTAAATTGTTCGACATCTGCCGAATATTTCTATATCCGATTTAGCTAAGCAGCCGCAAGAAATGCTTCAAGGTTGTTAGCGCTCCGTGTAAAGGCGCTTCTGTTCTTTTGAAGGCAACCATTTCAAGTCTAACTGGATCAGCCTAAGAACGACGGCCAATTTCCCTTTCATCCTAGCTACCTGCCAAATAAATGTGGTACTAGTAATTTATTGCCACCGTAGAAACTCCTGGATGCAGGAAATAAGTAGACTGATGATAGGCTTTAATATGTTTAATAACATAAATATTTATATGCAACATCGACCTTAAGATTTCGCTTGCCCAACGTAATTATTTTCCTCCCCATAAGTGCATGCGCAGCCAAAGACGGGGTGATGAATCCATTATCAAAAAAAAAGGGGAAAGAGCACTTAGCCAGATGAAACATCAAATATAAAATATTCTCATGAATTCCCAACCGAATCAATACAAATACATCCTCAAAGCAGGCTGCTATGATCTAATTACATAGAGAAAAATTGAGAAGTAATTGAAGTAAATATTGAATCATAACTTTGTTTAAAAAACAAAAGTACTTCAAAGTTTAAAAGCATAATAAGAAGTCCATTTCAAAGGGATACGCTTTGGAGCATGTTATTTAGGTAAAGATATCTACGTATGTCTCGGTACTTCTGTCAACACTGAGTTGAGCTCTTTCGATAACAACGACATATAACATTTAACATATTTTATATTTAACACCACAGTATACCCCGGAAATCGGTGCCAGTAAGGTTCCCTGTCATAGGCATACGTGAACCATTGAAAAGAATACAAACGTTTATGTAAATATAAATGCAAAAAAACATTTTTTTGTGTTTGCAAAAACAAATTTGAACAACTTAACAGTTCGAGCCCACTCTGTGCATTGGAATTATGCAATTTTTTTAAACATAAATCCTAAATTGTTATATACGTTATAACACAAAAAACGACTGATAATCCACACTCTCAAGTTTCCTATGGACATTTATTGAGTGAATATAACATCAACAGAGGGAGGTCGTTGGCTGATTAGTTAGTATAAAATCTTCACAGTTTGTTAAATGTGCAATAATTAATACGACGAAAGCAGGCAGCTGCATCAAAGAAGTCACTACTAAATCACGATAAAGATTTTCTTAGACTTTCTCATTTCTTTCTCAATAGACCGAGAGAAAAAAGCATAGGAAGCGGATTTTACTGTATTATAGAAGTAACTCTCTTTCTTAGAGCTAATCTGCATTTGCATGCGCCAGAATCAAGGAGTTTTGATGAGTTTTTGCTAGCTCAAATCTCGGAAAATTTCTGCTTCACATATTAAATCTTCTTTCTCTCATTAAATCCTTAGTCCGATCCAACGCAGATTTAATATTTGAAGCAAGTGTTTAATGATTTTAAATGAAAGGCAGATTTATCTGAATGTTTCTGTTCTCATAGTGATATTTATGGTCGGTCAGGGAATTATAAGGAAAACTGAAAATTGCACAGAAAAATTTATTTCTGAAGTAAATAAAGTGAGATGTATACATAAAATGCTTTCTATGCTAGAAATCTTTGTAAAAAAGCAAGACGTTTTGCCATAATTAACAAAAATGTCACTGTAAAAAAATTAATTCAAAATTATAAGGACAATGAATGTTTTACCTGAAACACGCTAATAATTATTTATCTCCCCCATATTCTCAATCACTATCAGTCTTGACGTCATGGAGTTTTGACAGTTCAGAACGTTCCTGAAATTTTTTTCCTGCTTTTCCGATTATGGACAAGAGTTCTTGCTTGTTCTGATATCGAGTAAATTGTTTTTGTATGCTTCGTGTGCCAGAATTCAACATAGATTTTCCATTGATTCAGATCGGGGCTTTGTCCGGCCAGTCAATTAGTTTCAATGAAATTAGTGAACCAAGGATTTCAAAGTTTGGGAAACATGTAACGAGGCATTGTCCTGCTGGAACAAATAGTCTGCACTCGTAATTCTCAACGGTGCTTCTGGTAAAAGATTATCGGCTAATACATCAACATAACTGTCAGAATTCATCTGCCCTGCACAAAACTATTGAGTAGTTCCTCAGCTGCGAAACCTCCCCAGCCCATTACTGAGTCACCCAAATGTACGTTTTGAGAAAATTTTCTGCAATGGAGATCGTAACAGAAATATAGAAAACCATCTCGTCCATACAAATTAAACTTTTTCTGATCGGAAAAGATAACATCCCAATTTTTTTCCAGTAATGCATTTTTTTGCAAATTCCACCCTCAGTCTCTCTAATGAACTTCTGTAAGAGACGGTAGCATTATTCCCATAACGAATCTTTTTTCTTTTTGTAAAACATGAAGCAACAGTTCGAGCACTGCATCGTAAGTTTAATTCCCGTTTAATTTCCGCTCTGTTTGGAGCAAGCTCGCCTTGTGATCATTCTTTTCGTGCAAAGAAACAGAGGATGGTCTCAACTGTATGTCTTTGGCATCAATATTTGCTAGACTTTTAAGAAAAATTATAATGACCGTTCTCGATCTATTCAGCTTGTTGCAATTTGACGTGCAGCAAGTCCTGAATTTTAAAAAAGCAACCACTTTCCCTTTCTTAACCCGAAAGTTTAGTACCTAGTGGCATGAATGAAAAATAGAATACGACACCCTAAACTACATTAAGCACTTATGGCCTGGAGTGCTGTGCAGAACAAAAAAACATGCTAATTTTTCTTTTAGAACACACAAATGCAGTTGTCCTTTAATTTTTCTATATCGCATGGCTGTCTAACCAAAATACATTTCATGAATATGAATGCCCCATATATTTCTATAAAAAACTAATAAAATGATTCATTTATCTTGTTTTCCAGCCATAAAATTGCATAATTTTCCACAACTGTAGCCAAGATTTATGATTTTTCCTGTCCTTATAATTTGACCACCGCTGCATGCTTAATAACGTATAATTTCGATTTGTGCGAGAGCTTTGTCGACCTATTCTACTTTATAACTGACTGATCAAACTCGTTGATTCAGTTCTACCACTCTTAAAAATTCAACATCTCACCAGAAGTAGTACATTTAACTTCCACCAGACTTTAACAAACATTATACCTGCGTATGGCAGGTTTTCCTGCATCTAAACTGAAATCGGCGATCAGTAGCCAAACAGAGGTGAGGTAGCAATGAGGTATGCATATCCCTGGCTCCAGTTTTAGTGGAAGAGTAAAATTGAAAGCTCATTTATTAAAATTTGTAAATGAACATGACGTCTGGATCCGAAAACATAGCTCTGTGACTCGTGTTTCATTATCGTATTCCAGTGTTCGCGGATGAAAGCTTCACAGCTTGCTATTACGCCAATGCATTCGAAAATACTAGGTCTGGTCAAATTACAGATACTAGAAGACTAAATTATTGTACTGGAAGTTATTTGCAGTATAAATATTTCTGTGGAAATTCTTCAAAATACAAGGATAACAACCCAAAAAATTAATATTGAATTTATAAAAAAGACTTACCTTCGTCTCCGATGTCAGAAACATCCCGTTGTTCTTGGAAAAAGAAGAAAAATTCGTTAGTCTGTTTGAATAGGAAATTTTAACACCAACAAGGGAGGGCAGGACTTGGGAAATTCAGTTCGATGGCACATGGTTTATTAATAGTATAATTTTAGGGTGTTCATCCATTGTACTGAAGCGCAATAGCTCAGCCAATTGGGAGAAAATGGTCCTCAAACTTTCGACATAGCCTATATACCAAGTTTTCACGTTGTTGCCGCAAATAGTACGGTCGGTATAGCATTGGCCTGCAAACAGTTTGCCTAGGGTTCATCTCGCCTCCGTTTTCTTTTGAAAATGTGTTTAAAATTATTTAATAAATTAATATTTGAAAACATCTTTAATAAAATATTATTAATTTTAAGCATTAAATATTTTAATTCATATGATATATCAATTCATAGTCATAAATTTAATTTTAGCAATTAAATAATCATGAAAACAATTTGAATGATGTTAAATAAATATAATTACACAGTATGTCATTAAAATTTGTGAATGATTCCCATGAAGTATTTCCCCAAAAATTTCCGTTCTAGCCTAAATCATCTTTTATTGAACAGGTTTTGATCGAAAAAGAGAGAGCAGACGGTAAATCTGAATACAGAGAAAGACGGTTCAAATTTGAAGTTTATTTCCCCAATAGATGCTTAAAATAAAACGACATATTGCATAATTAATAAATGATGTACAAATATTCTTTTATTTCTAATATTTTCTGAGATTTTCATGCAAATAAAAAATTAATAAATGTCGGAAAATTCCCCAAAAATTACGAAGGAAAAATATTCATTAAATTATTTACGATGAGAGCACTATTACAATTATCTAATGAGAGCAACTATAATTAGTAATTATTTAACACCAAATTGTATTTATAATTAATTTGTAAATAATTTGAAATTAATTTCAAATTAAATTAACAATTTATAAATAAGTTTAAAATTAATCATTTGATTGAAAAATATCTTCGTTTATATATATGATCCTTGAAGTACAGTTATAAAATAATTTTTTAAACAAAGTTAAATAATTAGAAATACATTCTTTCCACCAAACCCAGTTCCGTAAGGCTAGATAGGAAATTTTGTAATTGCTTAACGAAATCATTCAAAAATTTTAATGACAATGACAATAGTAATTATATTGCATTATTTAGCATCATTAAAGTTGTTTTAATGATTTAATGATTATTTAACTGTTTAAAATTTAAATTATATGATTGATATATCATATGAATAAAAAAAATATATAATGCTTACAAATTATTAATATTTTATTAAAGATGTTTATAAATTTTTAATTTAATTAAATATTAATTTAAAAAAAATATTTTCAACGAAGAAAAATGGATAAGAGAGATGGAACCTATAAGGAAAAGGCACGCCAGTATTATAACAACCGTGCTAACTGCGCTTGAAATAACGGTGACAGCTTACTTTAAATAATCTATGCCGGAAGTTTGAGGGCCATTTTTCTCCCATTTGGCTGGCTATTGCGCTTTAGCATTTTAATGGATGAAAATCCCAAAAAGGTATAGTATTAATAAACCAAGTCTCATCCCGAACTGAATTTACCAAGTCGTGCCTTCCACTAAAAGTAAAAACTTAACAGTTTTTCCAATCAAGAAAAGAACTGACCAATGGAACCAAGTCCATGTTTTACCCATTGTGAACTAAAACTACTCATGTGAGGTTGAAATACAAATTTCCTCCTATGTATTGTGAAGCCTATAGTTCAACTAACTAACACGAACCAAGAAGAGTTGGAAGTTACAGTCATTTCAAATGCCATCAATCAACTTTGTGATCGGTTTTTCGTGATATGAATAGCATAGACTCTGCTTTTAAGTTCGAAACTCCCAATACGAGTGGTTTTAGTTTTGCTTAGTTGTTATTAACGTCCCGATTTGATACACCGCGAGGGCTATTTTTCTTGAAGGGACCCGTAAACGGTGCCCGGTCAGATGGAGAGGATTACACCAATTGGCACCGCGTCTCCAAATTTCCGCACATCATCGAGAGGACGTTTCACTGGCAAAGTCAGATTTAGCGTACATTAAGGCCCCAAACACGGCGGATCTCAGTGGAATCGGTTTTCGAATCCGATCTCGACGTCCCTGAAGCAGATACCTTAAAACTAGACAATCCATCGCCATACAAATACGAGTGGAATAGCTAAATTTCAGTAAAAAATTGGCTCGTATCACATGAATATCTGATACCTTTTCAAATACTAAGGTGACTGGTAGAGAACTACATTTTAAAAGACAAAATAACACATTTTTTAATGCTTCTTTCCCCTTTCAATTTGTTGAACGAGACGAGAGTTACTGAAGAATGAAAGTAAATAATTCATGGCGGTACGAGAGATTTTTCCATGTTTTAAAGTATTCATAATCAGGTAAAACAAAGAAGTAAGATTTTTTTTTGTTTTATGCAACATAAAAAATAACTCATGATATTAACTCAGTTGGCGTATTTTAATTGAAATTAACTAATAGTAGCCAGGCAGGATTTCAGGATGATGTCAGGCTGCAAATATTCAAATTTGCTGACGCAAGACCGCTAACGTTTAAAAAAATAGCGCATTCCAACATTAAGTAGATCTTATTCCTTGTAACAAATTCCAACTGTAGTCTCATTTATACACACATAGTCCGAAAATCCAAACGAACCCTTCATGAAAAGAGAAATGCTACTACAAAGATTAATGGAATGTTCCTAATATTACCCAGGGTGATGCAGTTGAAACGCTATTTATGGGGCACAATGAACTTATCGCCGAAGTTGAAATTTTAGAACGAAGATCGGTCCATCTCCTGAATACGCTCGAAACCGGATTCAAAAAAAAAAAAAAAAAAAAAAAAAAAAAAAAAAAAAAAAAAAAAAAAAAAAAAAAAAAAAAAAAAAAAAAAAAAAAAAAAAAAAAAAAAAAAAAAAAAAAAAAAAAAAAAAAAAAAAAAAAAAACAAAAAAAAAAAAAATGATCATAAACCACGATCCGAAGTAACCCAGATCCCGATCCATGAACCCAGAATTTAAATTTTGTATAAAATACTTAGATTTATTATTTTATTTTTACGTAAAATGATACAAATACGACCTTTTAATATTAACCTTGTGATCGTATTTTTTTGCTATATCTAATAAGATGGGCCCTCCTGTTTTGGAAAGAGGGTGTCATGCATTCATCTAAGAAGGCACAGAATATTTGAGATGCTTATGGATTCTATGTAATTGTATCAAATTAATAAAACCACGTCAGTTTATAAGAGTAAAATGCGATAATTGATGCGTGTCAAATGTGACGGGAGCGACTGCGTTAAAATGCAGAATCTACGAGGTTGTGTTTTGTCCCTGACTAAATGCACAATTATTTGCAATATAATATTATAGCAATGGATTCATAACAGAAATTTGAAGCCTTACATTAGAAATAATCCTTCGAAACGGAAGGCTACTAAACTGTGCATTTGATATTCCGGAAGGCACTCCCTTAGTTCACTTCCCCTTAGGATTCAAACACCTCCAAAATATTAGATTTCGATTGCATATATTTTATTTGAAATAAAAATAAAAACATAACATGCAAGAAATTTTTTCTTTTTAACATTTTCAAACTTAACTAGTAAATACTATATTACTATATATATGTATTGAAACGAAGAGATGAAGGTTCAGAAGTTTAAGAAAAAAACCATTAAAATGTTTAAGATGTCTTATTTTAACCACTTTAGGATATATTATAATAGACACACGTTTTTTATTTGATCCATAGATATTTATTTTGTTATTTAAAAAACACTATGCTGCATTTTTCAAAAAAAGAATATATAGAAATCGGAAAACTTTTTGGTGGCCAAATTTTGATTAACCCTAGTACAACATTCCGTCTGGCGCAAACTCGACCTGCATGCACAGATTCTTGTCGTTTTTGTTCTCCTTCCACTTTAGACAGGGAAGAAGTCTGGTCCCTTCTAGTACTTACTTTTACCTGATGTTTGCAGTCTCCCTACCAGTTGATACTCGCTTCGTGTATTATGCAGTTATTGTTAAGGTTGATTCACAGGCAATACTGCGCCCGAATTCGCTACAGCAATATGATTAAGTTCCTTGTACATCCTATTTTTTTTAAAAATCATCTATGTTAACTTTGCCCATTTCACGACTCCATCTTTGAAAGATTTATTGAAAAACGGCGGTTCCCAAAATTTCCTTTCTTGTTCTAAGAGAAAAGAAACAATATATTAGTATATTTTAAGTGATGGGAAGAGTTGGGTGTCCTACGTTTCGAAAGTGAAATTCATGCTTCTCGATTCTTCGCTTCATAGTATGTAAACGATAAACCCATTTTTTTCATCTGCTTCCCTATGAAGGCCGTACCAATTTTAGAACGCTAAAATTAAACGAGTGGGCTAACAGTGTTAGTTTCCAGATCGTTTGCCTGTGCTCGTCAGGCACATTTGCGACTGACCTGCCGGAAAGTGAAACAGCAGTTTTCGTATTAAATGTTAAATATACACACAATTTCTAAAGATAAATCAATCCCTGCGACCGTTAAATATACACTCACAATTATGCATTTTATTACCTAAGGTTTCTCTAGATTGCCGGTTCATTCGTTTTATTTTCCATTTTAATACAGCTGCTGTTCTATTGCATTGACTTTAGATGTGTTCAAGTGAGTGAATTTTTTGAAAGTTCTTAGTAAAATTTGGTTTAGTTACACGAAAGATTAAAGTATCTGGATGTCCAAGTCATATGAATATAAATCCGCTATATAAAATGCATTTAATCTGGTAATAGGATAAACCATCTAATATTTGTGGCGAATCCGAGACTTGGGCTACGATTTAATGCATTCGTCAATTATTGCTCAAAGAAATGCATCAGAATGTAGCAAGCATCCGTTATATGCAACATGCTTGGAAGGCTAATGTATTGTTAATATTTAATATAATTTGGTAGAATGAATTCGCTTACACGACCCGACGTTACTCCCACACTTGTGCCTGTAACCTCAAGGGTTACCTAACCAGTTAGTGAGAACAACTACTTTCACCACAGGGTCTCCCGGATCCCATGCGAATGCCATACTCCTAGAACAAATAAATTCTAAGCACCAATTTACAGCAAATTTAGTTCTAGTTATTCAAGTGAATTAATAACAATCATTACGTGAAAGGGATTTAGATGCGATTACAACCTCAAATATTGTTTCATAGGCAATACTCTGCAGATATGCTAGATTTGAAATTTAAATTATCAATGGGAGTATTACATAAAGCTTCTTTTCGAATAAATATCTTACATTCCTAATGAAAAAATATGGAAAAGATCTGATGAGCTCATGTCACTTTTTTAGATGTTTTGTTTTAGTTATATTTACGTCTGCAGCAGATGGCTATTTTGGGATTAACATCGTAGTTTTGGAACCAAGGTCCAAAAAAAGAGAACGACACCAAAGCACAAGCGCCTACTGTCCAAATCTCCGCGCTCGCCAGTGAAAAGACATTTATCTCGTCAAATCTTAGAGTGAATCGCTCGCTTACACAATCGTTCTTCGGTGGATGATCTAGCAAACACTTACACCAGGCACAAGTGGCCTTTGGGAAGCTGATATTAATATCAGTTGTCCAAAACCAACTATGGTAATGAATATCGTTAATCATATAGAGTGGCATTTTTTTTTTTTTTTGCTTTAAAATAATATTTGCACAATATGATAATGCAGATACTGGTACTTTTAAAATTTGGTTATTACAGTTACCAATAATAAAACCAATAATTTTCGAAATTCGACAAATTTTCAATTTATTGCTTTATCAGATCAGATTCTCTCAACTTGTCAAATATAGATTTTGTAGTCGTTTATCGAACACAATATTGTTTCAGATATCGTTCTGTAAAGCAAAAGAGGGGGAATTCCTACACAAGCTAGCCCAAAATAGAAATTGGGTTCACACTATTTCTCTATTGGTTGGAACTTGTGAATATTACCTCATTTAATTATCATAAATTAAATTTGCTAATTCATATTAGAGACATAGTTTCAGGTACGAAATTATGTATCAAAAGCAAATTCAGTTTTTGCAGAATCAGAAGGTATTTTGGCGGTTAAGGACAAATACAAAGAATAAGCCTCAAATTGTGACCAAAAGTTAAATAATACAAGTTTCAGGGAACGTCCCAATAAAAAATATTTAGTGGTATGCTTGTGCTCAGCGAGTAATGACCACTTTGAACATGTTGAACATATTTAATAAATTAATCGGAAATTACCCTTCAAAGCTTAAAAAAGATATAGAAAGCGTAATCTACTTGAAACTGCAAATTGTCAGCTAATGGAGTATTCCGTGAAAAGATTATTCCCGTTTTTCTGACAAATTTTGCAGTGTGATTCAATTCCTTTGCGTTTTGAATGCTGTATTTTCAAGTATCATTCCACCACGTGAGTTTTAAAAATTCCCAGCTCCGTTGGTTCCAATGCTAAGGGGACCTTGAGTTGCTAAATACTTTTACCCTCAATACGCATACGACATAATTTTTTTTATTCTAACAATTTAGACAGGATTTTTACCGAGATCGCTACTACTTGATTTGGTGGCTAAATCAAGTAATTAATGTCAAAGAATTGACCCACGAATGTGACATGCAAAGCAAATTACACATTTAATTAACTTTTGAGGGCAAAGTTAAATGTGTGGTAACCCCAATGAATATTGTCGCCACCAGTGATTTTATTTTAAATTAAAATTACTGCTTCCATTGAATAAGAAACAGATGTGGGCAAACAATTCTTCTCAAACATTGATATACAAACCCTTATTTTGAAATAAAGTTTATAAGAAAGTGAAACTGCGCACTGAACGTATTGCAAATTATTTCAAAGGAATTATATGAAAATCAACTGCCTGCGTCGTTGAATAAATTTTGAAAACAAATTAGAATTAAAAGAAAATCAAGAAATTAAAATAGAATTGCAGCAAAGTTAAATTTATTTAAATTCTTTTGTAAAAAATGATTTTCGAGCGATATTCTTCGAAATTTTGACGAAAAAAATGTAAAATTTATTATTTTAATACAATTTAAATATAATTAGAAAACCCTTTAATTCGTGAGAACCTACTACCCAAGAAGTACAGGTACGTTTTCGGTACCACTTTGTACAAGGGCTGCCGTGTAGATCGTTTTGTTTTAAACATGCATCACGCAAATTGTTAAATTGAATGCTGGCCGAAATATGTTATGCACAAACACTTTCATGCCTTAAAAAACAGTAAATTGCATCCAAGTCGCACAACCATTTTCTCCTCATTCGAAATCAAAAAAAGATGAAGAGTGCGGTTCTAAAAAAACCGATACAGAATATTACCAGTAGGCTGAGTTTGGTGTAATTTGAAATATCACCAGAACGACCGCTTTAAAATAGATGCGGTAGTTCCACGAGTTTAACGAGCAACTGTTACGTTACTAACGAAATCGTTGCTACCAACTTAACCTCCCCTGCACTCTATATCGAGTCAGACTCGACATTCTGAATTAAGCATTTTTCCACATTCTTGTTGGATACGCTTTCTATAAAACCATGTAATAGCAAAAAAACAAATTTTAGAAATTGAAACAAATCAATAACAATATTTTTCATATTCTCAAAGAGCTAAATCAATTCTTGCACTGTTAAAGATACAATCACAATTATGCACTTTATTACCTTCCTGAGCGTAAAGGGTAAAAGTAATTATTTCATAAATATAAATTCATATTTTTATCATTAACGAATACGTAGAGATTAGTGTTAGCAATATAAGCTGTGGAAATGAAAATGAGAAAGCATGTATTCAACACAACAAAAATAAATAAACTTCATTTATAGCCCAGTAAGTAATCGACGAATACAAGATGAGTGCATACCGCTATAAAAGATGCATGAGGGCTGCTTCTTAACCCTGAATGGTATCGTCGAGTCAATTTGACTCCGACCAGAAGATAAATTCATTTTCTTTAACCGCTGCGCATTTTAAGAAAACACAATAAAAACATTTTATCTTATTAAACTACAAAATTGTGGTGCATAAATCACGTTTTCACTACAAATTTGAAAATATATAAGACAGATTAAACTTTATTCTTTTGAGCTTTTTCATTTTAAATTCTTTCAGGTCACAAAATAATAGGCAGAACAGTAATGTAGCTGGTGCTTATAAATAAGCAAATGTAAACTTTAATTTTAAAATAAAAGTAGGTATTATATTTTATATATTTGAGAAAAGAAGTCAGCATTAGTAGCTTTAAGCAACAGGACTGTAATATACATACTTATGTATGAGATAAATGCATAACATTCTTTGTAGAACTAAAGCTATGACATAATTTTCATCTAAAAAAACACTTTAAAAGAAAGATTAAAATATTTGGGTATTAACACTATATTTATTTATTAATATATTATTAATATTATTATATATTATATATATATATTTTTTTATTATCATTATTTAGTTATATATATGTATAACTAAATATTAAATTATTTAGTTGGGTAATACAAACTAAAAAATTTACTTTCTGCCTACAAAAAAATAAGTACATCCAAATATTATTAACATGTTCACTGTCTTCTACAGAAAGATTATCATTTTGAATGGGAGAAGGAATACTCTGACTCAACGGTTCACAGAACCTTGGAATTGGAGAGATCAATCTCCTCGATTTCTAGTTTAGAATTAAAAGGCTAATTTTACATTTTAAATTTTTTTCAGGGATAGGAATTTTAACCAGTCACCAACATTTTTTTCACAAAGTTATACTATAGAAGAAACAAACGAATGTTTAATAGAGAGAAACTTAAGTTTCATCAAAATAATTAAAGTAAGGTATATAAGGTTGTTAATTGATTCATTTCCCATATGAATACAATGATATACAAAGATACTCCTTATGCCTGCCAAAGATGCCTGTTTAATGCGCGTTCTGCATAAACGCGATTCTACAACGCGACAAAACACAAGGTCACTACAATATTCACTATGCTAGATTCTTTCGTGCAAGGGTCAAAATTAATAACCCTTATTTATTACTGCTTTTGGAACAAAATATCCATTCTTGCAACCAGAGATTTTTGGGAATTTCATTAATCTCGGAAGAAAAGCTCTAAATTAAATACAGCTAATGGGGTCAAATTAGTATTACAGATTCATTGAAAGCTGAATTTAGTTAAATTAGTGATTCACAAATTTTGAAAATGATTCAACAGAACATTTCGAAATTGTAGACAACTGGTAATGCAATATAAATATAATAAAAAGTGAGCCAAAGTTTTAGTGAAATAATCTGTAAAATATATCTTGAATTTTACTAAATAGATTAGCATTATTTGTATTAATTAGTAAATTAATTATGGATCCCTTTTATTTAAGTGCTTAAAATATTTCATGAAAATAAACATGCATATAGATTAATGAGATTTCGCGAGAGAATTTTGAAAAAGAAATTCATAGCCTGATTTTCAACTCTATTTTATATAACGTCTAATTCCACTGCATTATATACAGCACTCCAATAATGTAATGTGTTTTCACTCTGCATACCAATGACAGCAATAGTACAGTAGCCCAACAATAATCTATAACATTTTATACAAAACATTCGAACTATCGTTTTAATTTCACCCATTTTCGAAGACTTTAAAAAAATAACATAAATAAAAAATAACATTTACATGGACTTATTTGGAATTTCATGAAATATTCACACTAGGTTCAAAGCATAAAATTTTTTAATGTAATGCATCGGATTTATAATAATACATATCGAAATTAATAAGTAGTTATACAATGAAGACATTATTCAAATAGTATTAGAGTAATAGAAATAAGACATTTATAATTTTAAAAAAAATGTACGTAAAGCTAACAAGAGAAGAATTGGTAAATATTAGTATTGTACCTACTTTTTCCATCCATATCTTATCAGTGAGGAGTCCAGTGAACAAATATATCCAAAATTGTTGAGTAAACGAAAACGTGAATGGTAAAGGCGAAAGATCATATCAAAATTGAAGAGAAATATACATAACAAATGTGTTGATTAGAAATGTTTCCTTAAAGCAACCCTACAGAAGAAATATTAATTTTGTTTGAATCATCGCCCTCTGCCAAATGCAAAAAAATGCAATTATTCACATATAAATGTCCAACTCACGCAAATGCCGCCAAAGAATTTTAATCCCAAAAAATGAGACGCCAAACCTGTGTCAACGTAATTGAGTATTGTAATCTTTTTTTGGTCTTGATAGCTAAATTGATAAATACGATTCAGTTTCCAAATGGTTCGAATTCGAATCTGTGGCTCAAGAAAAGCCCTACTTCTTGAGACGAATGTTTGTATATAAAATTTTTCGTCTTTAATCCGTCATATGAACACAGTACTGAACAAGTTTTTCTATAGGAAATTAGACACTTTAGAATAAAACCATCATGTAAATATAGTTTTCGCTTAGTAACAAAAACTATGAAATCAAATACCATTAGTTCACTGATGAGTGCCGCCTGTTGGCAAGAAAAGATGCTCTGCTTCCAATGGATTTGTTTTGCCCATCCTTATATTGCTTGGTATGGTGCAGTTCTCAGTGAAATTAAAAACGTTGGTGGATAGTTTGGCAATTAGGAATGCTAAATCGTCACGCGTGTGCGCGAATCTTCCATTTCCTCCCTTTCGTTTGTTTTGATTGGTTACTTTAAGGATTCGAGAAAAGGCGCGGAAATACTCAATTCATATTTAGAATTGAACATTTTTTTAATAAGAATGAAGCAAATCGCTTCTGCCACCAAGGATTTATTTCCGTAAAGTTCGTTTCTATATCACATTTCCCGTAATTTACCCCACTTCAAAAAAAATTTTGTAATGCGTTTTGATTATGGTTGCTTGAGTTTCATATATCCTTTATTAACTGCTGATAATGAATTTCTTTTAAATGGTTCTGATTTGGAATATATGTAACTTAAATTATTTTGTTAAGTATTCAGATAGCATCAGAGAAAAAAATGATCTACTTTACTCACAGCTGAAACTTCTGTAGTTGGAAATAACTGAAATTGATTGATAATTTCATCGAAATTTCGATAAAACTTTCTATTTAGTATAGCGAAGAATGAAATTTTTGAATAGTTTTCATAATAAGATCCAAAATATATCATCTGAACCATAATAATTGATATATATAAATATCCAAATGTTTACTGAAAAATTACATTTTGGAAATGAAATTATGAAATTTGGTTTAAAGTTTTAATTATAGTCATAATTTTACTTTTTTAATGAGATAAGAATAATGGAATATTTGTATTGTAGATTAATATAAATTAATTATTTTAATTTGGATTGATATATATTGTACACTGCATAATTTAAGCTGATTGAATTTTAATTGAGTGTAGTGATTAAATAATTATATTTGACATCCCAAGGATTTACCTGGGTGTAATGACCACATAGTATTCAGAACTGATATAAATAATACTTGATCTAAATTAATAGGATAGACCAGTTTAAGTCTGAATTTTCCAAATTGCTTTGGAGATTTGACGGAAGAAATCTCATTAAACTGTTGCTTTCTATCTAAAAAAGTTTGTACCTTGGAAGTGGAAATGCATTTTCGTAGTGATTCATCTAAGTGGTCCGTAAAATATGGATTCAACTTTATTTTCGTCGAATTATAAAGCTTAAGAATGACTTACTTGACTTTTAGGTTTACACCACAAAAACTTCTTTGTGTGTGAGGAAATGTTATAATATTCAAAGATTAAGGATTACTACTTTTAAATTACTGATCGAAATGACTGCATCTAAATAGTGATTGGAAAGTCCGACGGTGAAGGGTAATCTAACATATCCACCTCACACAGATAGACGTTTCATTTCCTTTAAAGCAATTTCTTATTTAAAGACAAACAAATCCTAAATTCTCCTAAGGACTGATTGATCTTTAAACTGCACACCACTGAATTTTTTTTTATGTTTGCTTTAATGGCTGAAATTATTCGAAAGAGAAATATAGAAAACTCCGGTGTCAGCCTGCATGTTAAATCCCTTGCCAACAGTAACATTTTAGAATTTCGGATTCAGGCTTTTTATGCACTTTATACGCCATTCCATTTTTTCAACTCTTGCATATTTAATGTTAAAACATTATTTTCATAGTGTAATAATATTAGGGGTTTTAATGGATGGATATTAATATGAATATTTGTCCGCTACTTCGTCCTCTTGTTAACTGGATTTTGTCAACCAATATAGAGATCGGTAAATTGTGGCGTACATTATACGGTTAAACACATACGGAGGAATTATAATGTAAAATGACTATAATCAATGCTATTATACTACCCGTTATTACTATGTTACATGATTGATGGCTAGCATGGTCCAACACTGAAATTTTTTCCAGACTATTTAAGTTTCCATGCCGCAAATGTGCTGGGAAACTTCTCCGTAGAATTAAATATTTAAATGATAATTGCTTACATTACTAAAAAAGTATTTAAAAACATTTATGGTTTGAAATTTCAGGAAGGTTAATAATAATAAAACGTGCAGGCAACCTTTAAACTTCCAGCGGCGCTCATATGCAAGAGATGTTTTGAATCTGTGCATCGTGTTACATATATTTATATCGTTCTTTGAACATAAGTGCAATTTTTATTTATCATTTGTTTCATTAGTTTAATAAATACAGATAAAATAAAAAAAATTGCATTAATTTTTGTGAAAACGACATTAAATATATATATAATACCATGTAACGATATGTCGTAAAAAAGTTGCGCCTGCTGGAAGGTTAAGCCTAGGTTTTGTGTTTAAAAGCTTACTTCTCCCGAATGTGATGATATATTTCACCTAACAACTCATTATAATGCAGCATTTAAAATGAAGGCTATAATGACCTTGTAATCCGAAAGCCATAGTTATAACAGAGACACACAGCAGCCTAATCCACACATGAAATTGCGTTGCGATTCAGATATTATCCTAAATCAATCTGTTAAAATTACACTTCATTCCAAAATCGATAAAATTTCCTCTCAAATATTTATGTTAATTTATAGTGGTTAGGAGTTTACAAGCATGTTGTGTTTAATCAATGATTTTCTACACCCACTAGTGATTTTATCTCTTAACCCATCTTCTAAAAAAGATTTAACTACAGTTTTAAATATCGAATACCGTTGTTTCTGCACACGGAACACGTCATTGTATCTGTAGGGGATCTACTGAGTTCAAAAATAATCTGGAAAGAATTATCTGGCGAATTAATTTGAAAATTGTTGGAATTGTATTAAGGATATCAATTAACAAATCAAATATCTTTGGGTCAGAACAAAAAAACTTATACAATTCTTGAGAAACTTGCTGTAGAGACCAGAAGATTACAGCTCTGATATGTGGAGTCTAAGTGATTTAGAATTCAAAATAGTCTACTATTTTCACATATGACATGGAGAATTTTGGGAATGAGCGCGGAACAAGAGGTAATATTATGTTCAAGGAACCGCTATCGGGGAAGATAAAAAATTTGAGAAGAAGAAGGAAGTCGTGTCTTGAGAACCAATGCAATAAGTAGTCTTCCTATAAGAAATTACTTGACTGAGCAGAATAACTGATCTTCACCCGCTTTTCTTGCCGTTAAACACAAATCATGTGAGGACCTAAACCGCCAAATTGTAATGTTATTTTCACTCTTTTTCGAGAAGTTCATAATTTATTTTTGTCTGTTACAACTTCCTTTGCTCATAGAACGCCATATGGCCTTCGGACTGCAAATGGTTTAATTTTTGTAATTATATAATAATTTGAAATTTTGTAAAGGAAATATATAAAGCTGAAATTTTAATACAGTTCCTTAACTGGGCTGGCCAATGTTAAGGATTCTACCCAATTGACTCGTGTCCCTCGGTTCAACTTCTCACTTTATAAGTTCTTCGAGGATCTAATGGACGCGACCCTCCTGATGAACGGAGGCAGGATTCGGCAGTGCAATGGGCAGGCAAGAACTTCTGTCTCTGCACCTCGATTTTAAAAAAAGAGATGAAAATTGCAACTGTATACGAGTAGAAATAATTTAGGAGTGATATTTGAGTGCATTCTTTTAACTACATTCTTGTTCTAGAATAATGAAATAAGTGAACATATCTGCCGCCGAACAAAGAATGCTTTCAATTAATTATGACACCAGACATGCTATTGGTGTGATGATGACGTTAGTTACAATAATTAGAAGTAACGCCATGTTTTAATCTCACTTCACAAAACGTCTTAAATTTCATATTGTTAGTGTGACAAAATAAGAAGTTTCAAATATTTCAATGAGAAATCTCTTATATGCATCAAGGAAATTATTATACTCGTCGTTGTGATGAGGAATTACAAAAAAAAATAAATTTCTTTGTAATCATTGACGATCTCATTAAGGAATTCGAATAAGGCGAAAAATATACTACAGATTTTTTGTTTTTAAAAAAGAATTAATAATATTATTTTCATTTCTACTCTTGAAATATAACCCTGTCCAATTAATCGCTAGATAGTAACAGAACTATCAAAAGTTTGGCTTGACGAGATCTTTGAAGCCATGTGGCCAAAGAACCCTAGACGTTATACAAGGTTTGTTTTGGAACGAATTGAATATTCACAAGATATTTTACAGACAGAGTCATTTCTTGACGTTAATCTATACGGAAAGCACGGTACCTGATTAATTAAAATGTCCACTTAGCGTTACTCTATGTTTCTCTCATTCTGGCCAGCAGTGCATGGGTTTCACATGTATTTTTTAAACACTGTGTGCCATTCCAATATTCATTGATGTATAGACGCCCACTGAGTATTTTTTCCCAATATTACTATAATAAATACACTCTTAATTTAAAGAAGAACGCGCGGACTACACATCGGTTGACCGAAAAATGCCTTATGAATGGACCAACAAGAAAAGCATCATTATTTGTAGAATCATAAAAATTAAGACTGAAATTTGTTCTTTCGAAATCAGAAAGCAAATTTTAATTTGAACAATAAATGCATTACTAGAGGATCTAATACTCACCTAGGATCTGAAATTGCACATCGAATTGGAAACACCCTTACTACCGAATTGGGTACTTTTATGAATTTAAATAGTATGGTTAGATGTACCAGGAGTGATATAATAATCTCGCTTTTTTCTCTCTGAGTTGCTCATACATGTTAAATGAAAGAGCTAAGCAGCTTCTAAATAAGTAATGGGAAATATTTTGAGAGAGCTATTATTTATCTTAACAGCAATTTTTTTTTTACGGCACGAGCCTGCAAAAAAAATAAATTTAAACAATAAAATGATGGAATTTCATACAAATAGAGGAAATGCGAAATTACATTTAAATTATTTTAAACTGTTCAGCCCCTTGGAGGTGTTTTTCATTAATTAAGAATAAATCCAAAAAAGACTTGAATTCTAATTTAATCCATGAGTGAGAAAGTTGAAATATTAATTCTGATCAAGAATTCTGGAACATTGGTTTTGTTTTAGTGTTTGATAAACCTTAATATTTATACTCGTATTTTCTACGCCAAACATTTGTCTGGCAGCCCGATGGATTTTTCAATCAAATTCTTCATTAAATTAGAATAACACTAAAGAACTGAGAAACCATAGCAGGAAAGAGTGATGCTTAGGAAGTGTGTTCTTTTCACTGAAATATTTAAACTAATTTGGAAGAATCATAATCGAACAAAAAAGTGTTAATCATTTTGTAATCTCATGATCTTGGCATAAATCTTCCAAATAATTCTGGTTGATTCAAACTATCAGTGTTCTATTCGTCGGAAAACATTCACCATATAATTCAATCAAATAAAGTTATTAAACCAAGAACGTATATTTATGATATCAATCTTACTTATGATCAATCTACATGGCGTTATACCTTTTCCTATCTAATTACATTAATCTTTCAATGTTAAGCGAACAATAGACAGGTTTTTGAATTCCATTCAATTTTTGCTGCGAATTATATCGATATGAGTCAATAGTAGTTTATAAGCTGACGCTTGATTTTATATTTTTAAATGTTTATTAATAGATATAATTCCACGGTTCAGAACTGTAAGGGCTTAATTAGACAGAAAATTCGCTCACTTTATCCTGACGAAACAAAAAAAAGAATATTTTCAAATTGATTGATCGGTTTCATTTCATCTTTTGGTAATTTCAGATAAGAATCTATTTAATTATGCAAAAAATTAAAGCAACTTTAAAAAATATTACCATTATCTGAAATTTCCGCATGAAAAAAAAAATTATGTAATAATTCCTGATTATCTTATTAGTTTTAAAGATTTATTTTCTGTTAAACTTTAAAAGTTAACTTCTGATTCTTTATAGATTCTTGCAGTGCTGGTGAACCTATTGGTTCAGCTGAATCTGTATAGTCATGTAAGAACTAAGTGGCTAATCCGCGAGAGGAGCAAGTGAATTTGAAACCAGGAGTGCGAATTCAAATTTTCGGGGAGAAACCAGTTAATAAAATATAATGAATTTTAAATATACTCTTTTAACAATTGCTATTTATCCTGCTACGCCACTTCAGAACCATATTGTATTAATGCTTCACTGGGCTTAAGGGACCAAAACCCAGGAAAATTTAGAGAAAACACATGTGTTGCATAATAGAACAGAATATCATTTTACCCCTGCGTGACCAGATCGGTCACTGAACGGTTTGATATAAGACACGGGAATTTTTATTTAAGAAAAAAATAAACAAAAAAAGAAAGAAATATTTACACTATGAGCACAGGCATTTTCACTCTTACACTATTAGTTCGTAATAGCTATGCATAACAGTAAAATGAGACTTATTAAAAAATAAATTGCAAAAATTTCGTCGAAGGGTTTAAATGTATAACTGCACACACCGCTTAGTGCCTGACCTTCGAATTTATTTCCATCTTGTAATTAGATGAGGTATCCATTTAAAGTAATAATTTATTGTTATTCCGCAGATTTTAAGCCACTTACGATACTTAACGTTTTTGCTATTTTTCCTTCTTAATAAATTGCAACTTAACTAAATTACCGATTAATCATAAATATTTTTCAATTGATGCAGTAGTCAGACATATCGTTGAATGTGATGTAGTACATTTAAAGATCATTTAAAAGTTCAAATCGAGTGTTAACGATTTGGTAATCAACAGGGTATTAAATATTTTAGTTTGTTCATTCCTAATGTATATATTATTATTGAATAAACTGTACGGTTGACAGTAATTCTATTTATTATTATGAAAAACACTCTGAGCTAACACATTCTAAGATAATTGTTGCATTGAGGGCTTGACTTTACATGTGTATAATAATAGGTATATAGGTATTAATAGGAAAATTTAAATCTTCTTGAAGTTTTCGCAGACATTTCTTAGGTTATAATTGCAAATGATTTTTTGAGTATTAATCTACGTAAGGTTCGGAATTTCTGCAGGTTTTTCAGATGGGGGGCATTTCAAAACAAAAGAGAATCTTGCAAATTTCCCTTTTCCTTTGACAAAATTACAATAGAGTAAAGAGACACGTAAAAAAATGAGATGCTCTTACCGGATAGAGTCAATTACTATGTAGATTAGTACGTTGATGTTGTTTATGTTGGAAGTTCCACTAAATAAATATTTTATCCAAATAATTGTCTGACATACTTTCTATATGATTAATTGATAAAACTACTCTTTCTTTGAAAAAAAAGAAACCAATTTAAAACATCGTTAATTTTCTGGAAATATGATATTTACTAAGCTACTTAGATAGATAATTAATTTGAGGCTCAAAACGGAATCTGCTCCAAACAATTTTCCGCTATAGTTTCTGCATAAGTTTATACTGTCTATGGGATCGAGACAATTACTCTCGAAGAAAGAAATTTGTTGTTTAATCTTTTCCGATTCTGTATGTGTTGAGGCTTTTTAATCCAAGGACAGATGTTTAATTTTGAATCTTGTTTTCCGTTGCTGCTGACGAAAAAAAGCTGGAAATCGACTGTTTTGAATTTGGGGTCGAGTGGGAATAATATTTTTCAAAAACGGCACCTGAAGGCGTTCTGGATGTATTTGATACCTGACGCCCAAATACGACGAAAGTCCCTTTCTTTACACATTGTTCAGTATTACGTATTGATAAAGCCATTTTATCATCAACCGCCAATGAGCCAACCTCCTGCCAAATTTCTCCCCGTAGTGATTCTTTGTTTCTATTGATATTCTTTACATTTTTTTTATTTTCTTCCATTTTCTGCATGGTTTTTATTCCTTTCTAAACGTTTGGTTGAGCTCAAAAGGGTTGAATGTGATTTTATCTAGCTTGCTTTTAATTGTTCAGTTTCTGGAAATTCATTTTGTTTTGAGTTAAGAGTATGATCAAAAGATTTATTGTTAATTTCTTTTAAATTATCTGATATTTGAAAGAAAGAATACTTCCTATAAAGTACATCGAAGTTCTATATTTAGCAAGAATAGCTCTTTTAACAGGAAATTAATCAGTGAACGTGTATAGCTTATGAAATCTTCTTTACTGAATCTTGCATCTCATTATAATTAGTCGAATATATTTCACCCTCTTTATATCATTGTATAGTCAAATTCAATTGTTTGCAAAGACAAAAAATTCTAACAAAATATTAATGATTAAAAAATATTGGTAGAAAAGTAAGGCAATAGGTTATTTATTCGTTTTTGAGAGATACTAGAGCAATTCTTTCACAAAGAGTACTTTTCAACAAGAAACCTGCTAAGTGAGTTGGTGGTGCTGTTTTACTCAGAGAAAAACAAGATCCATTTCACAAAGATAAACTGAGTTAGTCTGATGGAAATTTTAGGAAATGATGAAAACTATTATATCCATATAATGAATTTGTAATCAATTATGGCTTTGTGCCGCCAGGCAAGTTACATTTACGTTAAGGTAATAAAGAATTTGGTAAGTTGCTATTGAAACGTGGAACGATTTCACGTGAAGAGATAAATTAATTTCAGAAACCTAATCGAGAATATATTTACTTTATAAAAAATTCAAATTCTTCTGGCTTTCAACGTTTTTATTGCATACCTAAATTTTCTTCAGATCCAATTACTGGATAAACTCTCACCAGTTAATGCCTTTTATATTTTGAAGTTCGTATGATCAATTTATTCACTTGCCAATAATTCGCCCAAAGAAACTATCTGAAAACAAATATATTTTTTAATGATGTTTAAATGTGCTGTTAATGTTTAAAACTCATAATAATTCCCGCCAAAGAATACTTTGTGTTGTTTATAACAAAAGAATTAAATCGCTGGGGATGACGTTAGGAATGTTTATTTAGCAGTGGAATTTTTTCGAATTAATTCATCACTAATGCAAAACCAATACTGACATTTCTCCCTGAAATCTATTTAAAACCTGGGTTCTTTATAATAGTTTCTTAATATGTCTTTTGCAGTAAATGCTTAAGAATCTGCACAAACATTTGTAAGTTTTTTTGGTGACAAATCTACAGCGACTAAATCGGACTGCTCTTTTAGATGAGAATTTAATTAATTTATATAGAAATTTAAACGCTTCAAAGCCAAAGCTTATATATTTAAACCATTCATTATTTATTTAATTAGGTTGTATAATTTATTATATAAATTTTGATATTTTACTACCTAAAAAATACTTTAAATCTTAAGTATTCCTTTTTAAAGACTGAATAAATTCTTCTAGGGTCCAGAGAGAAGTATATATATATATATATATATATATATGATATATATTATAAAATTCGTCGGTTTGTAACTAAAACTTCAAATGAACAAGCACAGAAGACAAAACATTTAATAATTATTAAGTAAGAAATGCTACAAACATCAAAAAAAATTTAATGTATCGGAACCACGCTGTTTAATTTAAAAAAGAAACATCACAATAATCTTCGAAACAACTCTCAAGTTTCCTGCAAACACTACCAAAATCTTCCATGTTGATCAATAAACTCGGTTGGTTTGCCGTTCTGAAAAACGAGAGCGGGGCCACGTGCAGAGTTTGGCATGGCAAATGGAGAATCACTCTGGTTGATAACCCTAGCCTAATGAACATACGCAGTATATACATAGCCCGTGTAAACCAAGAAAGTTCTCAAATAAATATAAGTATGTATGTTAGATAGGTTAGAGAATATCTGCTTTACATAAACTGATTTCGATGATTTGTGGTAGTTCCCAATTTAAAGAGTGTCTTCTAGAGATACGTTATAATGTATATGAACTGGAATTTATAATTTGGAATTCTTCAAAATTTGAAATTCGTATAAGCAACTTTTTTCCAAAGCGTTTATTTTCTGGGAAAGCTAATGCATGAGATCTCGAAGAATTGTCTAGTGGAGACAATGAAACCACAGGACGTTGTCAATACTGGAAACCCGCAATCTTGATTTAACAAAATGTAAAACACTTACATCGAGATCATAAAATTTTGATATTTTCATTACTAACGAAATTTTAACAAATCAAGACATGGGACCTCAATGAAATCAGTTATATAAATTTACGAAAATTATATTTTTTCAAAAGCGAATTAAAGCATTTCAGTTAACGAATTATCTAATAATTATTTTCTAAAATAGTTATTTGGGCAATGCTTTCTCTTTACAAAAAAAGCTAAATACCCGAATTTCAGTGTAAAGTACTTATTATTAATTTCATTGTCGTTGATTAATAAATACACACTGATAATAATGCCGGTACATTCTGTTTGCTTTAACTTTAGATTTAAATGCATAAAAACAATAGGCAGCCTTACATTTTAATTACAACATCATTGTCAAAGCATTACTTGAATATAAACAATGCTCTGAGCTCTTTCCAAATATCCAATAAACCTCTGGAAATTTCCAAATTTTATGAAAAACAGAATACATTTTGAACAGCTCTTGCGCCAAAAGAATTTAACCTGGAACTATATCGTCTGCCAATGATTTTAATTATTAAAAAAGTGGTTTTAATTTCCTCTTATAGGTTTGTTTTTTCAGAAATAAGTACTATCATTCTTAACGAACTAATTTTACTAAATAATATTCCTACTAATGCATAATGACAGATAAATTGCCTTAACATGTCGTGTACAGTGTACCAATTAGATACAAGCTCCAAATGAAGACAAATGATAACTGCTCTCGTTGTAGAATATTATACCAAAATAAGTACCAATTTTTGAACCAAAAGAAAACAGTGAAAGTATTCTGCAGACAAATATTAGCATGTACAATTTATCTTAACTGATATTTAATTCAAATTCTTGAATTAAAATGTACATGTTTGGTAATTCGTGAAGAACGAGTTTATGCATCGATAAAGTATTAAGTATATTAGTATTCAAAAATTAGGCACCAGTAACTAAATAAATTGGACAAAATTTACTAAGATAAAACAATTTCCCAGTAAGACACTACCATGTCTTATAAAACAGGTTCCAAATTTTTGTCAGTCGTATTAAACAAAAACGTTTTGCGTTGAGAGAAATGAGGTCACAATCTCCTTGATCTCTTCTTGAACGCAATAAATTCAATGCACGCAATGAATTTTTCACAATTATTTCTTTCAACAGCAGTGCATTCTCCTCAATTTTTTCATAGAATAAAATAAGAGAATAAGATGTCAACGAACATCTTCAAATCACATAAAATTTAAGGATGCGTTTATTCTTTTAATGCAAATAATGTCCTGTAATTCAAACTTCTGCTTCTGTAAATTACAGTTGCAACTGTTAATCATAGCTGGAGCAATTCTAAAACCATTGTACTCGAAGAGTAATACACCGAGATAGACCATTTCCAAATGGTACTTGTATGAATCTCATCAACTGTTCATGACCATCATTACTGTTATCTTTTAAATACCTCATAGATTAATCCAACAAGAATACGCAATAGATAGAATAGAATACCCAATAGTAGCAAAAATGGAGAATATTTTGACATCAAAATTTCAGCCACATTATATGCATGTTTTTTAAAAGAAAATTTGAGGACTACGTTGGCTAAAAGTAATAAGTTAAAAACAAAATAATGAATAAGATAATGCAGTTCGATGACTGTTTATTTGTGGCATTACTGACACAATGAATTGCTAAATGAATAAAATCCACTTTAACCTTCCCGCTTTTTCCAGTACGGAATTTCGTTTTATTATTTAGAAGCAAAGGTACGTCCCCCTTCAAGACATACGAAACCAGATTCTTTCCACTCATTTTATGTAAAGAAATTTTGAGATACGATGCGAGAACAAAGTTGCTAATTCCTTAAAATGAGTTGAAAATGCTATTCACCTTCTCTGAAAAGTTAGCAAGCATTATAAAAAAGCTTCGCTAATCATTTTCAGAAATCTAATTCTGATTACAACGGGATCAGTGTTAGATATTTGACACTTTACCTATTACTATTTTTATTGTAAATCAAAAATGAGCCTTTTGATTTGAATTATGAGCCCCCAGGTTGCTCTTCCATAAATGCTACGGATCAAAATTAATTGTATAATGCTCAATAATGTAGGATATATATATATATATATATCGATCCTTTTTCTTTTCCCATGTATAACTTCTTGAAATCATTTCTGAACAGATTCTATAGAATATCTTTTTCTTTTATAATTTAAGTTTAACTAACTTTCAGTATATTCTGTTTTAAAAGAATGAAATTCTGTTAGAGTATTAAAAAAGGTATTGAAAAGTAAAATATATATGCAGTTTGAAAAGAGTAAATATTTGCATAGGAATTTGAATGTAGAATTTCTTGTGTCATTTCAAAATAGTTCATGATGTGTATATCGTGATCCGTTTCTGAATTCTGAGACATCAAAAAACCTTGCTGAACGAATGAATACGTTCGAAAATAAAAAAAAATTGCGCCAATGTGTAAAGCATTTCTGTGATATATCGAAGGAAAAACTTTTCGCTTTACTAGTTTTATATATAATAATACTAATAAAATGCATTAAAATACTAGTAAACAAATTAATAATAGGCAAGCAAGCCATTGGAAAACTATTAAAAGGCAATTGTATGAAAAGGTGACTATATAATAAATGTGTTTAATATTTTTTAATTTTAGAAAACAAAAAGGATTAGACTGTTACTCATAGCTGTTTAAAATACCTTAAGTAAAACATTTATTAAAATTGATCACAGAAATGCTTTTCTGATGTATAATCATATATTTTCATTTCATGCCGAGTTCTGAAAATTAAAAAAAACAAACTGAACCCTTTCAAGTATTTAGAAATTGTGGAAGAATTTTTTTATTGAGAATATATCATTCTTAACAAAATGTTTTGAGTACTAAAATCATTTGTTTTCATTCAGAAATCTGACTATTGCTCTAATTAAGATGTTAAGCAAGACTTTCTTGCATCCGTGATGAAATATTTCTTCGGATGTAAATGATTTATATCTATTTAAAATGAATTTTTGATTTAATATTTAAGTGGTAATATAGGAAAAATAAATGTTCACTTTGTTACTGAAACATCTTTTGTTTAATATTTTATTATTATGTATAGAATCAAGAAGTGTTTTAATTCATTAATATGAAATATTTGTTTTAATATTTAGTATATTCAAATTAATCGATTGTGGTATATTTGAATAAAATTCGTACTGCTGTTTTTGAAAGCTGTAACAGTGCTCTTCCTGGTCATGTCACCTTAAATGAAAGTTGATTATTAACGACTCCTTGATTTTTGCGTCAAAGCAGATCAAAAGGAATATATGAGAGATTCTCCACTGATGCTCGATGTTGTAAGGAGACAAAATAAAAAAAACTAATATTAATAACCGAGCGCATTCAAAATGCACCGAAAATGTGTGACTATAAAATAATCGTAGCCCAAATCAGCTAACTGGCTTCTTAAAGTCCATTGTACACCAACAATATAAAGAAACAAGAAATAAAAAAGTTGACTAAAAATACAGGAAGCGCTAACATCTCATTTGATTCGATAAACAGTCGCTCATTGTACTAACAAAATGTAACACAGTATCGGGAGAATATACGGTCACTCATTCAAGTTCCTCTTCAAATGCTATAAACATTTGGATTGGCATAAACAGAGTGCAAGCGCAAGATTTTATACAACAATAAATGGACTTGTAACCGAACTAAAAATGATTACGCAATGCCATTAATTAAATAATAGTGGCGCAAAATAACAAAGTGAATCACGATTGTTTCACTACCTGCAACGATGCGAAAGAAAGACTGATAAATAAAATCGAGCAATAGCTTGTTCTCTTTTGACTCTGCTAACAGTCGCTCATCATCTTCCCAAGAGGAAAGCCATTTTCAGGATATCTACCAGACGCTCATTCAGGTTTCCTGTCTAATGGCTCACACCCTTTGGGTTGGCTTAAACAGAGTGCAAGTGCAGGACTTTCTACCACAATACTTGGACTTGTAACAGTACTGAGAAAACAGTACAATTTTTAATTGACCACGCAATGCGATGATTAAATATTAGTGGCGCCAAACGCCAAAGTGGATAACCATTTTTTAACTATCTGTATCGATGCAAAAGAAAGGTTGATAAAAAATCGAACAATAGCTTGTTGTGTTTTGACACTTCTGACAGTCGCACATCATCATCTTCCCAACAGGAAAGTCATTATCGTAGAATTATACCAGACGCTCATTCAGGTTTCCTGTCTAATGACTTAGACCCTTTGGGTTGGCTGGCGCAGAGTGCAGGTTCAGAATTTTCTATAACATTACATGGATTTGTAACCGTACTGAAAAAGCACTCTTTCGAATTATGCACTGCAATGTGATAATTAAATAATTGTGGCGCGAAGTGCCAAAATGTGTCACTATTGTTTAACTATCTGCAAAGACGAACAAGGAAGATTGATAAAAAAAATCGAACATTAGCTTGTTCTCTTTTGACTCTACTAACAGTCGCTCATCATCATCCTCCCAAGAGAAAATCCATTATCAGGGATGTCTACCAGACGCTCATTCAGGTTTCCTGTCTAATGGCTCACACCCTTTGGGTTGGCTTAAACAGAGTGCAAGTGCAGGACTTTCTACCACAATACTTGGACACGTAATAGTACTAAAGAGAACGGTGCATTTTTAAATGACCACCGCTATGCAATGACTAAATATTACTGACGCCAAATGCCAAAGTGGATAACGATTGTTTAACTATCTGCATCGATGCAAAAGAAAGGCTGATAAAAAATCGAACAATAGCTTGTTGTGTTTTCACACTTCTGACAGTCGCTCATCATCATCATCCTCCCAACAGGAAAGTCATTATCGGAGAAATATACCAGATGTTCATTCAAGTTTCCAGTCTAATGGCTTACACCCTTTGGGTTGTATGTCTTAGAGTGCAGGTGGAAAACTTTTTATATGGACTTGTAACCGTACTAAAAAATACGGTTTCGAATTGTCCGCCGCAATGCCATGATTAAATATTAGTGGCTCCAAATACCAAAGTGGATAAAGATTGTTTCACTATTTTCAACGATGCGAAAGAAAGATTGATAAAAAAATCGAACAATAGCTTATTCTCTTTTGACTCTACTAACAGTCGCTCATCATCCTCCTCCCAAGAAGAAATCCATTATCAGTGATATCTACCAGACGCTCTTTCAAGTTTTAAGTCTAATATCTTACACCCTTTGGGTTGGCTTGGATAGTGTGCAGGTGCAGTACTTTCTATATTTATAAGTCCAACTTTCAAGACGTATAAGCGCACAAAAACGGTGCGATTTTGACTTTACGACCGAAATGTGACAATACAATATACGTAACACCAAACAAGAAAGTGGATTACGAACGTTTAACCATCAGTAGCGATACGAAAGAAAGAATGATACAAAGAAATACTCGAGTGACAGCTTGTTCTCTTGTTGTGACTCTTCTGATAGTAGCTCATCATCCTCTCATGAGGAAGCATAGTATCGGGGGACCTACCAGACGCTCTTTCATGTTTCGCTTTAAACGCAATAAATACTTTGGGTAAGTTCGACAAAGCGAATTTCTACCTCATTGCTTGGACTTGTAAGCGTAAAAAACCCCTACCATCGCCCTGCATCTTGATTATATTTCTTCTCTAAAGATCTCTGCTTTCAATGTTGATACATTCAAAATTAAGCGTAGCAAATGCTCAACAGGTCAATAATATATTTTTTCTGCTAATGAGGTGGCAAAGGTTCAAAATGTTATTGAAAGTGAAGAAAACAACCATTCCGCTTAGGATATCCTGCAGAATATATGACATCGGGATAAAATATTCCAATTCAAGCTACCTCACTGCAGACCATGTTAGAAATAAAAACAGAATCTGAAAATAATTATTAGAACTAGAAGGAGATTCTGGAAAGAAATAAAAAAAACACATCACGTCTGAATCGAAAATCCTTCCAAATAAAGTATAAATTCAAGTATATTGAAACAAACAATAATTATCGCCCCCTCTCTTTCAAAATCGTTTTCTGCAGAGAAAGCCTCCAGCAAAGATACAAAAGATGGCCAATCCAAAAAATTTATGGGACAAGTCCCTCCTATTGTAATAAAGGAATACGACAATGCGGTTGTTGCTCTATAATCTCTGTGTGATCATTGTATACAGGAAATATTTGGGAAAATGCCACCTAGCAAGGAGTTTAAATGTTTTCCGGCATCTTCTCTCGACAATGGACAATTCAGTGTTACATCTTAACAAAAGAAAAAGAAGACATTTGCTTATCAAATTCCTGAGGAAAATCAACACTTTCTGGCAATTTATGCTTTCCTGTATGTACATCACTGAAATACTCAAGATGATGAATTTCGTTCCTAATCATCAGCGCCCTGAGACATCACACGCTGGTACAGATTTTTTTGGTACTTTTTTGTATGATTTCCAAAGAAAAATTCGAATGTTAAAATAAAAAATTTCAACCGCATTGGTTGTTTCTGTGTATCTGTGGAACTTCTGCGGCGGTATGGGAAAGCCATGTCATTTCTCTAAATATCAGAATTCCTGGCGTAACTCTCGATTTTACCGGAGAAATTCAGTGGGTGGAAAATGCTGTCGGCCCCTGATTTCCGATTCTAAAAAATGCTATATAAATGAAAATTGCTCCACTACTATGCTCTTAACAAGAGGACATTCGTGTCGACTTCTTCTTGGGCCTGGAAGACTTGTCCTAGCAAAATACATCTGTCTGAGAAAATTCAAGGCTTCATCACTTCTTTTGATGAAAGGTCTAAGAGACAAATTCCACCCTCTGGGTCATCTTTAAAAGTACTCTTCAGAACAAAGACAGATAGAGACTTCCCATTCCATGTCCTTCGAATACATACCGCGATGGAGACACACTCCGAAATCGTCCATTCAGACAAATCGTTGCTCTGCACTGAAATGACATTTACAACTTAATCCGCTGCTAAGATGTTCCTCTCGACAAGAAAAGACTCTCACGGCCCTTCGTGAGGGTTCGAACGATGCAAAGATCTTAAAAAAGCTCTGTTCTCTTTTCCTAGATCAAGAAAAGCCAAACTAGGGATCTCCAACCCTCTGCTTGTAGTCCAGGTTTGACACACTCCTCCTAGATTTATCAACCTCTCGGAGGAGGTTTACAATTGGCTCAATTAAGAATAGTTATTAAAATTGCTCTTCTTAATTGATGGTATTAACTTTTCTGAATTTACGACTACCAATAACATCTTTTCCAGCTTCAATTGTCACATAGTTGTTTCAATGTGATACATATTCCTTGGCAATTTTCAAAAAGCACTGTCCTGCTGTTCAGAATAAAAAATATTATGTTATGAGAAAAGATAACATTAAAGAGAGCATTGAAGATGTCTTGTTTTTAGCAAAGTCCGAGTTGAGTCTCATTATTAAAGATATCCCGTTCAGGATTCTGAAGTTGGTGAAATCTTCGAGAGCAGTTGAATGGAATCCTGTCGCACGTGACGCCGGCTCTGTTTTGGCGCATTTATTCTGTTTAAAAGTATTCATAAATGTATACTTATTTTTTATTCGGCCTCAAGTTCTGATCGGGTAAACATTTGAGTAAACTCCAGTGGGATTTCCCGGCCAAAATTATCAACTTATTTCTGTGGTGCCAAAAAGTTTCTGGTACCCTATTCGAAGCTCTGACTATTTTCATACCAAAGAACGAAAATCTCAATAGACAACTAATATCAAATCTTATTATGTCTTATGATTAATGTCTTGTTCCAGCGGTTTCATAGAGTTTTGGTACACCGACTAAAGCAACGTCAGCTTTTAAAATCTTTGAGCCTCTGTATGATGTGGAGTATAAAACAGCAGTGCTAGATTGTATCTTCTCCAAATTTCACAAGAAGAGAAAAAAGTGTCATATAACCTCTATTGAAACTTTCGTTCCAATTCCGGAAAAGTTCTCCTGAAGGATGGTCAAGAATCATCAGCTGACATCATACTTTATATCATATGTCAGACACATTTACCATTAGCGCAAAACGACTCTGAAATTCTCCGACGGACAGTCACTGTCGTTTAATTCAACGGTTGGAGTCATACAGAGTGTCATTTGTCCGACTACTTTTAAATATATCCTTGACAGAGTATCTTCGTAGTAAATCAGACACAGTCGGAGTAACCGTGTGTGGATATCGACGAAAGGTTATCGCACTTCTTGCGGACTTATTACTATTCCCATCTATTGCTACGGGAATGCAGTAATTTAAAAATCGTTCGGGTAAGTCCCTGGGCACTCTAGGACTAAGGATACATTTCCAAATATCTTTTTCACTATTCTTAGACCCGAGTGAGTGGGCCAAAAAAAATCAAGATAACGTCAGATAGAGATCATTGGGGAAAAATGCCATGACTCTTCCTGACGAGACTTCTGTGAAAAATCACAAATAGATAGTGCCCAGTAATTCTTGTATGAAAGTCAAAAACTCCGATCTTTCTCACTCGGGCACTATTCAGACATCGCATTTGAACTACCAGTCTTGTTAATAATCTGACAGAAATGATGATATTGTTTTTCCAACAAATAATGCCTTTTAATTTAATTCTCCAGACTCCAACATTAGGAACCAGCATCGATTAACCTTCCTCTTCTCCTCTATCATGTTTCATGATTTTTTATCTTTTCTCAACTAAATCTGAGTAGAGCATAAACCGTGCTACCCCTTCCCTGGGGGACCTTCATGGACATGCGCATATTTAGGAACTGCCTTCACGGACCTGTGAATGACAGTCGCTGCAATAGCTCGAGGCCGAACTCCTTGTATCCTCGTAGCCATCACCGGCCATGGCCCGACCCCTCCCAAAGGAGGTACACACTATCACTGGAGGGTGTAACACAAGCCCATCCTTATTGCACCTCCAGGACAAGCGAGAATCCGCTTACTTATCCGGCGGCTGCGCATCCACGTACTCCTTCTGCACCCCCGGAGCAGTTAACATAATTAGATGTGCTTCTACAATTTTTCTAAGAAACTATCAAATCCAATCACCGTTCAAGATTCATGTAGGTTGACAATCGCTCAGCATCCTCGCAAGGACAAGCATACCGACGAGGGCAACTTACTAGTCACCTATTCAAGCTTGCCGAAAAATGCCTTACACAACTAATGTAAGCTATGACGAATGCTGGTGCAGGATTGTCTACCAAGATGCTTAAGGTTGGAAGCAGTTAAAAATAACGGATCCGCATCACTACAATGCGAAAATTATTTATTTGCAATCCAGGAGTACCGATTGGTGTATTAATCTCTGAAGGTTCCACATACGGACTAGCAACGACTCCAATAAAATATAGACTGGCAAGATCCATTCGAAGATTAACATCAAAACATTAAAAAAACCTCTCTCTGTGCGTGGAGCTGTACCACCAAGAAATTCAAGCAAACTGATGGCTTTGCAGAGACTGGTCCTAAATAGTGTTTCTCTTGAGAATTTCTACTCTCAGTAACGTGAAGAGGGAATTGCGTTGATTCTGGTATCTGAAAAAGATAGAAAAATTGAAGTTATGGGATTGATTAAATACCTCAGATGCGTGACATTGCATTTTGGATTCATAAGGCAGAAGTTTAGTTGATAGATTGTCGCTCATGATCTTCTGAAAAAGAACTGAATTATTAGGGGACACCCAACTGTCATCCTGTTCCAGTGTTTCCTGTGCAATTCCTTACAAATTTGATTTGGGCAACTAAATTTAGATTATATAAGCTTTCAAAGGGAGAATTTCTTGCACGTATTGGAAGGGTCAGAAATAATGCCTGAGTCACTCTTCATTAAAAAAGCATTTCCAGGCAAAAAGAATAGGAAGTTGTATTCCGTTATTTCAAAAGCAAGAACAATATTATAATAATCTGGTGACATTATAATTATGTATAGTAAATTGATGTTACTAATCAGAAAAGCGAAGTCACGACAAGTGGAACTTATTGCAAAAGGAATGAAGCAGTTTCAAATGTTTCAAGCCCTAGTGCATCGATAAATTCATGTGCTGCTAACCTTAGTAGGACACAACGGAATGACTTCGTACAGTAACCAAGAGTTCACTCCCGTAAGTTCTCCAGCCGCTTGAACAGCAACTTTCCCTTTCTTCACCAGCAGGGACAAATTCGGAAATTTGGCGGGAAAGCAGAATGGTTTAGAGAGCTCTCCCTCATTCCGATGTTTGGTCTGAGGTTCAACAGCAGGTGAGAGCTGCAAGAGAGAAACTGTAAGAAAGTAACCATCTTTCTTAGGTTTAAAAAATGTCGCAGTGAACTTGTCTTAAGAGCAAAATAAAGACTAATTTCTGCTTTGTACTTATTTGCCAAAGATGGCTGATATGCAAAAAATAACTTTCGAACGGTGGTGGTGCAGTTTAGTCAATTCTTTGAATCTTCCAGTAGATTGTGCAAATGACACTCTACGACTAATATGCAAAATCTCTAATTAGCAGATCCGCTTCAACTTTTAGACTGGTGACGCAACTTGCTGAATTTGCAAGAAATGTTTGATGGTGACTAATATTAACTCATCAGATTAATTCCTGGACACATTGTGGCATGAGCGTTGCAGATCTCATGAAAGTCATGCAGTGCTTTCGCAGTGTTGCAGTTTTCATTAAGAGCAGTGCATTTTTATTCATAAAAATAAATTATAAATTAATTTTTTACATCACAAAAGATGTGAAAAATGAAATTGCATTGAAACTTACTGATCATTTTTAAAAATGAGAAAATCATTGATTTAGTATTATTGAAAGTAAATATTCATTTGTTTGTAAAACTCACGCATTGGTGCAAATGACGATTATAGTTTATATGTGTAATTTTTTTAAAAATTAATTTAGAAATTTGCCTTGGGAAAATGCTCGCGTGTATTTTTATTAGATGAAATGAGCTTTCTGATATCATCATCAAACAAATTTTCGTTTCCGTTAAATAAGAAATTTTTAAATAATGAAAAATCAGTGATTTTTGATGGTAAAATAATCAAAATTTGATATACGTAGTACAAGAAAAAACGCAGTTAATTGTGTTTGTACTTGATTGGCTTCTAACTCAGGTAATTTTAATCCTAATACCATACAAAATCTTGATTTCTGCGAAATTAAAAAAGAACTTTTCTTTATTGTTGGTGGAACATTAATAGAGTATTAGTTTTATGAAATGCGAGTATTTTTTGATGTCTCAGTCTTTAGATAATTTTGGTTTGAAATATATGCAAAATATGAAGGAAAATTTATTATATTGCAACTAACTGCCTAGACTTGATCGTCTACGCAGCTAGTTATAAGTCTTATAAACAGTTTGTATTTTCGTGCACTGTAATTAGTAGAGTTATTTGGCAAATACCATTACCAAAGCTGTTAAGTACTAGTATTCTTCAAGATATTGTATTGTTTGTACACTGTCAAATTAGTGGTTGAAACAAAAACCAAGTGCTGTATTAGCTTCTGCTGAATTTCTAAGAAATGAATGGTTGTGATGGTTGTTAGGTCATAAGTGTTATAGTTGTCTAACTGTATGTTTTCAATTTTAAAAAATTTGAATAAAAGGGAAATAAAAAATACATGAAAGAAAAGAAAATAAAAAAAATGAATAAAAAATATTAAAAAAAAATTTAAAAAAATGAAAAAAGAAACAAATAATAAAAGAAAAAGTAATATAAAAATAGAAAAAGCAAAAAAAAAAAGAAAAAAAAAGAAAATAGAAATAAAAAAAGAAATAAAAAAAGAATAAAAAAGAATAAAAAAATTAATTAAAAAAAGAAAAAAAAAGAAAGGAAAGAAAAAAAAATATTTGAAAAAATTCCCTTTTAATTTGTCGTGGTTTGCTATGAATATGTCTTAATTTCCTATATGTATGGATATAGTATTTTGATACATTTTATTCTTTCCATTTGTCAACTGCAAAGATTTTGTGAAAATTTTATTGTCATTGCTAAGATATCTAAGGTGAATTCAGCATACGCTCAAAATTAAATTCGGTGAGAATGTATAGATATGTTGGTGTGTTACATCTCATTTGCAAGTGCTGAAATTACTACACCTACAATATATTTGACTGCCTTAAAAATTAAAAAAAATTATGACGCAAATTCATGCTTGTTAAAAATAAAGACTGTGAATATATCCCTTAATGAATACTATTTTCCAACTAAAAATCTGTGAATAATGTCCGTCCTTTAATCCGCATTTCAAATATATGATAAATCAAGAACTTTTCTTTGTTTCTGTTTGTTACAAAACTTAGCGTAAATTTGTCCTGATAATTTATTTCTTCTTCGATAAGTTTATTCTTTATTGATTTTTCAATACTATATCATATATTTATAAAATTTCAAGTTACTTCTTTCCATGATACGCATGATACGTACTAAAATTGTTTGTGCGATTCCTCATAGAAGTAATTCAAGTAAAGTGACAAGCCTGAATTTGCGTTCCTGTCAGTCAGTCGTTTAATTTCTAAAAAGAAATGTTTATTCATTAAATTTAGAATCATAGCAATGTATATTGCAATTTAATTCTAATAAGGTGCAGCTAAGCGCATCAAGATTTTTAAATATATCTGTGACTAAACAATTCAAATCTCTTGTAAATTTCTGAAACATTTTATGTATCATATGTTTAATGTTATTTTGCATTTTACAAAAATCATGAGTAGAGATATTTTATCTTTTTGTTATAAGAAAGAAGTTATGCAGTGTTAAAATAGTTTATTAAATACTTTCTCCGTAGCAATGAATAATAATATAGCTTGAACTTATTTTTGATATTTTTGAAAAAATATGCATTTTTTAATATAAAATTTAACAATTAATTCCAAAGGTTTTAAATTTTTAATTTCGCAAGTTTATTAAAAGAACAATAAATTAATTGTCATGAAATATTATTATGAACTGTTTGAGCAACCTGGTCTTTGTCTGAAGAAGAAGTAAGATAAAAAAAAACTAATTACCTATTAAAAATTTTCTCCGGTTAATTCAATAAAAACTATAAGCCCAAACCAGTACTTATTTTTCAAACAGCCTAACTTGGCACGGAAGATAAAACTAAAAGTATATATCATTTAGTTTTATCTCCGTATCTTAAATTGTTGAGGAATCTAAAAAAACGAAAACTTTAAAAAAATAATCTCCACGAAACAGGAAATATTTTTTTGAGAACGAAACAATGCTGTATTTATTATAACCGATGAAGTTTTTTATCCTCTTTTTTAGAACTTTTCTCTTATCTGTGAAGATGGAATATAAGAATCGCTTTAGCCAGATTAAAAAATTTTTTTTGCAAAAGAATTATTTTTTTCGCCGATTTAAAACTCAGTTCACTGCAAAACTGAGTAATTGTTTCATCACGGTGATTTCAAAATATTCAGAATTGTCCTTGGAAATAAATTCAAATTTTTATGAAAATCATATGAAAGTTATGTTTCTCTTTTCAAATATTTAACTTTTATTCTAAAATAATGGCTGTATAAATTGATAAGATAATATGCCATCTTTGCGAAAGCATCGGATTTTAAGGCATATAGAATTGCAAAGCAATTATGTTTTATTGCAGGGTTTATCAGTATGAACTAATGAATCCTGTACAATGAAACCTTTGAGAATCCGTACTGGAGCTGGACTGTATTCGACTTTGATTCAGCGAGATTGTTTTCTGTCCCTTTATTTTAAGCTAAATTCACTGAAAAACTGAATAAATCATGCATAGCAATGATAATAAAACATAAGGAAATTAATTTCTAAATTTTTCCTTTCTAATAAATGACTATCTTTAGGAAATCTCATTTTACAATGATTTTCACATATTTAAATTCTATTCTTCAGAAGCTAATTAAATTTATAGGCTACTTCAGGTCTTTGCGAACGCTTCACATTCTGATTCAATGTACATTAATATTCCCGAAATATATAGAATAGGCTGTGCAGCAATGAATAATAGAAAAATAACCATTCAAGCTGAAGCCTATATATTAAATCCATTTTGAACCCTTAGCAGAGTAAAATGATTTGAAATTCTTTATTTAAAAAGCATTTAATGCTTGTTTTTCTCTGGATGAAAAATCGAGAAGAATGCACGAAATTCTTTTCTGTATATTGTAAATCAATTATATGTGGGTTTATATACACAAGCTGATTGATAAATGAAGTGTCAGTGAGATGAATTCACCGTTGCTCACTAAAAGTTTGAAATTTTGCACAGTCGTGTATTTTAGAAGACAGCATTCAATTAAGCTCTGAACATATTAAACTAATCAATTAATTGGTAGTGTATTTCAGAAAATACACTTTTCGATATTTTTATATTTTAAATAAATTATTGTAAGTTAATATCTCAAAAGTAGAAAAATAAATTAGAGTAAAAAAGTTTCTACTTATAGAAAACTAATAAAAGTGAGCTTTAAAAATCTTTTTTTCATGAAATTTATTTAAACATTTTATCAACGTTTTATTTCTTATGCAGTTTAAAAGCACGATATGACTGTAAAGCAGAAAAATCAAAACTCTCAGACTGTCTTTTAAAGACATTTGAAATGTCTGCAGAATAGTCTTACTGTTGAGTTCCTATTTTCAATTAAAATTTATTAATGATTTTTTTATGTCATGGAGTTTAAAAGCACTTTTTGACTTTAAAGTAGAACACCCAAAAGTATCCGACTGTCTTTCAAAGGCATTTGATATGTCTGCAGGATACTGTTACGGTTTTACATTTTAAAAAATTATTAATGTTTATGTCATGGGGTTTAAAAGCACTCTTTGACTTTAAAGTAGAACACCCGAAAGTATCCGACTGTCTTTCAAAGGCATTTGAAATGTCTGCAGGATACTGTTACGGTTTTACATTAAAAATTCATGAATGTTTTTTTTATGTCATGGAGTTTAAAAGCACTCTTTGACTTTAAAGTAGAACACCCGAAAGTATGCGACTGTCTTTCAAAGGCATTTGAAATGTCTGCAGGATACTGTTACGGTTTTACATTAAAAAATTTATTAATGTTTTTTTTATGTCATGGAGTTTAAAAGCACTCTTTGACTTTAAAGTAGAACACCCGAAAGTATACGACTGTCTTTCAAATGCATTTGAAATGTCTGCAGTATACGGTTACAGTTTTTCCAACAAAATTGAATGATATATGTATTTTTTATGTCTTGGAGAAAAATACGCAAAACTCTCTGACTGTCTTTCAATGACATTTGAAAATATGTCCAAAATATTATAATGGTTCAAGGAAAACATTTATCTGGCAATATATTGCTGTTTAAGCAGTTTTCTTTTTGCCATGGAATTTCAAAGCAATTCATGGGTATAAAACAGAACGTACAAATCTATCTCAATGCATAAGAAATTTTGAAATATGCTCAAATCTCTTACAATGTTACGGCAAATCAAATTGTATTATCGGTTTGTTAGTATGACTACGAGTATATATTTTTAAGAAAATGTCAACATTTCTATATATATACTTTTTCCATTCTATAATTATTGTCGTTAACACTTTCTTTTTATATCTTTACCTAAGTAACATCTATAAGATTTCTTATACAAATTTTACTTCCTATTGATCCGTTACCTGCTGCTTTAGAATAGTCACTGTAAACACTTTGATAAAAAAAATGCCCTCTTGCATATCTACAGAAACAGCTGTCCATTACTTTAACAGAAACTCAATTACATTTAACATTATTTAGGCATTCATTGGTGGACGATTCTAATTCCCTATTGCACAAAATGTTCAATAGCTCATGAATTCTGAACCAAAAAAATTTCTTGCTCCCCAATTAAAGAATTTCTGCTGATTCTCAAATATCTTCTTTCATTCAAAAAGCATTCACATTATAAATAATACGTGGAATTATACAATGAACTGAAAATTATCTTTGTCCGTATTATCTTTATTTGGAATATCTAATCTTACCAAAAATTCAGCAGAGATCAATGTCTTAAAACTTTAGGTGTTCGGCAGGCAGGTTTAGGTGTTAGGCTCGTAGTATGATGAAAACTTATTCGTAAATTTCACCTATTTGTAATCTCGCTACACATTTTCAAAGAATGTGATAAGTTACGAAATGACATTTAATTTTTTTGAATACTGAATTTTAAAACCATTTATATATATGAAATAGAATTATTTCCAGTTCAATATTAACGTTTTTTTACCGTTCGAAATTAAGTGTATCTCTAACACTATAAAAAAATTTATCAACTAAATGCAAATAATTAAATCAAAAGATATTGAGCAGCGTTTCAGTGCATTTGATTAAAATTTATAGTAACCACACAACAATTTTAATTACGATGAGTTAACATTTTCTACATCTCAGTGCAGCTTAACTGTAATCATTGAGAAATGTAAACTCTCCTTTCAAACGTTTTAATCGTGAAGGTCTCTCCTCTAACTTCTAGAATTAAAAAGTGCGTTTTTAGTAGTATACAAAACGTAACGCTTTCGCAATTTAAATTTTCAAAATAAAATCCTGCGTTATGCTATTTTTATTGCATGGACAATTATATGAAATCAAGAAATTGCCTACATCGCTCACCGCACTTCGTTGTTTTGATGGAATTCAAGTCCTAAATATTTATTCGCTTAGACAAATAAGTTCTACATTGAAAATCATATACATGCTGAAACGTTTTATGCTTACTATATAGAGTTAAGATACGCGCCCCTTTAATGTGAGGGATTTTTTTACGTTTTAAAATAAAGTTTATTTCAATCTGCAAACATTTACTGATTAATATATGAGCATGAAATCGAGGAAAACTGTTGTTAATTAGCATAAAAATTCTTATTTTATGTAATTAAACATTTACCATATGATGTAGAGATAAGGATGACACAATGGTTTCTGTGTTCTTTTGAATATTCTGTCCTCCATTCCAGAAGAAATAAACAGTTATTCAGGTTAAAATTATTCTCAAAATTCAGACATTTATGAAAAATTTCGAAATTATATCCAGCGTATATCGGTTTTCTAGTATACCCTTTTTAGCTTCAATTTGAAGTTAAAATGTATCTTTGGTGGCTTAAGAGCTTTGAGAGGGGTACGGTAGCAAATATATAAAATAAGTATTTCTTTGAGTTTTCTAATGAGATAATAATTGGAGCGATGAATAATTCAATATTATAAGATCGCTAACCGTTGAAAAATTCCACTGCAATGCAGGAAAAATAAAATACCCTTTCTCTACATATTTAATATCAGAGAACCGAAATGGGTTTTGTTATCGCAGGATATATAATATTTCAGTTATCGAAGGAAAAATCTACTGTAATAAATTTTGATTGTGCAGTATTAAATAATGCGGCTCGAAATGTTTGAAGCTAAGATTCTTCGTGAAATACCTAAGGTAATCTCCGATCAAACCTTCCTTTAATTGCCATTAATTTTGAGTTTTTGTAAAATTTGCCATTTCAATGATATGAAATCTATGTTGCCTAATTATGAAAAGGACATATTCTGAAACTTCGTATTTGCACAGATCGACGGAAAAGGAAATCGCCTACGACATTTTGAAAAATAGCAGTATGCCGATGAAAGAAAGCGACAGGCTAAAATTTGTTATCAGAGTTGTAGTTCGTAACGTCTAAATTTTCATTCCGGGAAAAGATATCCTTATTTAAAACTGCATAACACTGCATATACTTGTTTAATAGCAGGAACTATAATATTTGCAGTTTTCGGCATGCATACTTATTATAAAGCCCCTTGGCCTGCGATTTTATTTAACCACCAAATTAAATTACACCATCCATTTCGGATATTTTTTTATTATTTCAATCTACTTGAGATGTTAAAGGATACTTGAGACATTTAAGCGAGTCCAAGTGATTCTTTTGCATTTAAAATTAATTGTTACGTGACTTAATTACGGATTTCAATAGCAAAAATTCTGTAATTCGATGCACGTGTCAGACACGTTGTTAAGGGGTTAAGATAAATCGAATACTTTTGAGCTCAAGTTTTGTGCGATTTTTTAAAAATGAGTTTCTACTCTATAATAAATAATATATCCTTCTTAGCTAGAAATCTTATCTAATTTCCATATTTCAGAATTTTTTTTCCTTTTGTGAATTTATTGAGGTTTCAACCAAAAATTAAAAAGAAATTCTTTCGATTGCAGAGAAGCAATTATCCTCTTTATCTTCTTCAATAAATGAGCTGTCTGTAACGTAATTTGTTGCCGAAGGAAATGCTTGGTCTAAAATATTTTTCTAAAACTCATAGTTCTAGAATTTTCGAAAATGTGAAATTTATTTTCCATTTGAGCCAGATTGATTGATTAAAACTAAATGAATTGAAAAAGGAATTCAAGGTGTAATTCATCGTATGTAGAGAGAATAGAGCTAAAACTTTGCCCCTTTCATCTTTTTTTGTATTTTGTTGTTATGGCTATGGAATTTTCAAAAGTGATTTTTAAAATTTTATTCTGACTAGGATTATGGTAAAATTAATTGATTTAAAATAAATTATGATTATGCTTATGTCATTATTACGTGCCACTGTCGAGTAAAATATAGTTTTTTTATTAATATGGAGAAACGAAAATTTTAACATTACTGCTTTAATTTTTCTGGATTATAAAAATATTTTTGATTAGTTATTTTAGATTTTAGTCAAGGTCGTTTCATTGAAAAGAATTAATCTTTTGATGGCTGATTTTCAATTCGACGATTTTTAATTTCATATAAGAACGTAACTTTTGTCCTTATGTGCACCGCATGTCTAGATTACTAAAACAGCTTACCAGGAATTATAGGGCTAAATTTAGTCTCTACTCCTGATTGGCTTCTATCAGTAATTGGCAAGGATTGGTAAGAGGTTCATCTAAGAATGTTTGCTTTTGACACTTAAGGTTTTTCGTTAACCAAAAAAACCAGCTTCATCTATGTTAATTAGCATTTAAATGGACTTAAAACTTCTGTTTTGTGAAGTTCCAAACAGAAAAGTGCTTTACGATATAATAATTGGATGAATCTTTAACATAAATTAATAAGGTGTCCCGAGGAATCGCTTTTGGTTATGAAAAGAAACATGGAGAGTTAATTGTCCTTCGTAAGTGTAATACAACCTTAATTCTTTTCTTTGTTCTTAAATGTCCGCATATTCCTTAGCAAATTTCTGAGAAGTTTACGCAGGCACCAACTTAGCGGGGAAATGTTTATTCTCCCATACTTACCTAATATCATTTCTCTGGATAAGATCCTCAGTAGAAAAACTTTCTTAAATTTGAAAGCATAAAAAAATATTTCCATGAAAATAACTTCTCTAATAAGAGCAAACACAAAAAACTGTATTATTCGGTTCCTTTGATAAATAATTTGATTTCTCATTTCGAGTGCTTTCATAATTCAATATCTTCACTGCCGGAAATTTCAAAAGAATTGGTTTAAAATATCGTAAGTGTTACGTAATGGAAATAAAGTTCTGTTAGATTACTCTCAATTTTAGTAATGAAATGAATCGCCTTCGGTTTAGGAATGGTTTGTTGAAAAGTTTTTTTGCATAAAAACACGACCTTTAATACAAGGACTCTAAAATTGTGGTTCTCATTGTGGTGGTGGCATAAAGTAGGGTCGTTTAGATTGAGAATGGTGTAATCAAGACTCTCCCAGTGTCTTCTCAGCCAGATTCTTCTATTTTTGTGAGCAAATTTAAAAAAAGTAGTTTTAACTTAAAAAGCTTGAAATGTTTTAATTGAAGTAACATAAATTAACAGTAAGTAAAACTGCAATTTGTAATTTATTTTCTTATTTTTGGATTGCAACAAAGTGTCATCGTGTAATTAATGCGCCGGAAAGGGTCTCACCATGAAAAAGGATCGCGTCTGTGAAAATTCGCGTATGTGTAAATAATAGTTTCAATCCATGCCTCGCTATTACGGCAGAGAGATATGCATAATAGTATAAACATTTCTGAAATCATCAGCTAAATAATTTCTGTGAAATGTGGCATAAAGATTCAAAAGAAAAAAAATGTACAAATAAACAGACATAAATAGGAAGAAATCCATTTTTTCTTGTTCACATTTAAATATTCTCAACATTCATTAGAATTAAAACATCACCGTTAAAAGTTGGCATAACTACCAATAAACACTAATCAAGTGTTCTTAAAATGTGATTCTCGAATTCATATTAATTAGCTTTTCTCTTCGCTGTTGTTATAGATAATATTACTTTACAATTTGACATCAGCATAATTGCTGATTAATCCAAATAGTTTTTAAAAAATGAATAAGGGAGAAGGGGAATGGAGCACATTAAGTGTTTTTACTGTGATTACCGTATCTTCTTTCTTCTTTGGAAAAAATGCTTGACTTTTAATTCTGGCGAATATTTTCTAGCAAGTAAGGAACTTCGAAACACCTACCGCAGTTATGTTATATAGGAACACGAGACAACACATTACTCTTTAGGAAACCAATTAATTTCTATGAAACTAGTATAATCAGACATCCATTTTTTGGTTCCTTGTGTAATATCATTAGCGCCCCCTGAATCAAACATGAGGAACTAAATTTCCGCACACAATGGAACTTGAAATAAAGGAAAAATTTATATTCTTCTGGAAAAAATATTTTCTGAGTATTTTAATCAGTTTCTTACTATGTTGTGTTTCCTAAGGTTATTTGCAGTAAAATATGTAATTAAGTAAATGATAAAGGATGCCTATAATAAATGTTACCTTCAATGGAGCAGCTACAAGAGATCAAGTCTTAAAAGATCCCTTCTTAAATCGATTTCAAATTTATGTAACAGGTACTTTTTCTGGTTTTTAAAGTAGGAGCCTCCAAGCTCGTTTGACTACTCCTGTTTAACTCTGGTACACCACTGACAAACAATTGTTTTTTTTAGAGTTTTTAGGTTATGAAACACTAAAGCAAGCAATATTTGTTTCGTAAATAATCACAAAATATTGAATCGATATCACGAAATATATCGCTCATAACCAATTCAATTTTTGTGCAATAGCAAATGTTCATCACTTTCCATCTGTTAAGCCGAGTTGCAGAAACTGCAGATGTTGCCTGCCCAACACTGCGGGATCCGTGGGTCCGTTCCTCACGAGTGTCGCGTCCACTGCATTTCTTGAAAGAGCGCAAAGAAGCGAGATGTTGAATCGTGACAGGGGTCAAAATGGAGTAGAATTTCTCAACGCTGTACATGCGCAATTTGGTGACTGTGTTAAAATTTCGCTTTTGCGTATATGTATTGTCAATGTATTTTCATTACAAGCGTGTTTGTATAATTATTGCTAAATTCGAGAAATCATAGCTTAACAAGAACACCACCTATCTCAATTTTCTAAACTTTTGAAGAGAAAGAAAATTTTGAATTTTTCGCAATCAATTTCTTTAGGATTTTATTTTCACATTGATACATCACATACGGTATCATGTTCATACCTGGCGTGGAATAAATTCGCAATATTTGATATTGGTTTTAAGAAATCAGTTTTTACTTCCTCTTCTAAAATGTGGAAAATTGAGATAGTTGGTGTCACTTGTAAAGGGACGAAATGCATTATAATGATCAGATCATTAATTTAACTTCTCTCCAGGAATTAAAATTTTGTTGTTATACATATATGAAAACGGAAATATGAGGTGTGAGAATTCTACGCACAAAATAAATTATTCTTACTAAATTTGTCAATTTTCAAGATATTTTTTTCAGTGTATAACTCAAAGTGGTTGATTATTAATTTAAATCGAAATTAAGTATGATGTGTACTGATCACCATTCCATTAAGGTTTCGAATTTTTTTCTAGTTTCTAAATAATTCTTATAAAATACTTGTCTAAGTTGCGTTTGCTTGCCGTTTTCCCGAACCAGTAACTGTTGGTAATGCATATATACCTGTAGCAAAACACCAGGTTACTCTTTAGTAATAAATAGTGAAAGAAATGTCCTTTAATAATTAACAGAAAAATTTTTCTTTAAACTAAATGTTTGTACATTTACAAAATTCTTTGAAATATACCCTATTGCATGTTGTGATTAATTCATTTAAAATATGTTAATTATGATGCACAAATTTGTCAGAAAAAAATTCGAAAAATGACATTTACAAATCAAGGCATAGTTAAAGCTCATAATATTCCATAGTAACCCAACAGACTAAACTCTATGTGAAAATGTAAAGTAAGCCGATTGTCTCTTATTTTTGAGAACATAGAGCATCCTTGATGTCTTCCAAAAAATTAAATACGAAGTTGGTAAAATGAAATGGGTCCGCGGGTATCATTTTTCTTGACACTTGTGTGTTCCACTTGGAGTGCAAAAATATTTACATAAGAAGACTGGAACTAGTAATAAATTAACAATAGTTTTAAAAAAATAACCCATTTGAATACAAACTTACTCTATTGAGAATATCAAATTCCTTAGAATTTATTTGAGGATGAAAATTTCATTTATTTATATTATATAAATTACATAAAAGACAGATACATTTTTTTATATATATATTTATTTCGGAAAATAATCTAGTTTCCGTGCTAACTTTAAACTATATGTTTTTTACCTTTAGAAATTTGATGCTTTTTTATTGCCGTTACAGTAGCTTCCGGAGTAAGTCCATTTGGAGTTTCAATAAAGAGGGAATGATCCTCTGTTAAATGTGAAGAATACTTTTGTACTGATAAGTTGGCTGACATATAAATTCTTTCATATATCTGAAGAGTTTTCTGGCTGGTATGTTAATTTTTTCATTAGTTGGCAGTCGAGGTCTATTTATATGGAAGGGGTGGGTACAGATAAACAAAATTACACTTCTGGCAGAAAAAATGCCCTTTCAGGTATAAATACCATTGAATTGAAATTTTTTGATGTAGAGCTCCCCAGGGCTCAGGGTTTGAGTCCTAGTTGCTGAAGTGAAAAAATCTTTTCTAGTTTATTTTTAGTTTATTTCATTTAGTTCACATTTCAACTCTCCACATCTCCCCCAGGAGAAATTTCACAGCGAAGTCGCATTTACCTTGTACCGGTACAGAAATCCTGTTCTTGTTGATTATTGAAACCTTTCTATGTAGCAACAAGATTAAAGAAACTGCATCGGCTACAATTTCCATGTCCACATCCTGTTAGTTCTGAGGTCTTTATCACAGCTGCCATGGAAAATATCGACCACAATCAATTATCTAACACTGCTATAGTTCTTGTATAATTGTAAATAAGCATCCAAATACTGCAGCAGACATTAATGTAACTGGTTGCATGGATATTTGTGGACTAGTGCAAAGTAATGAAGAAAGAAGCAGATATCCCACACAAATATTTTACTATTTGGAAAGATAACACAGGATCCGGAATTACTATAGTTTCTTTTAAATCTTACGACGGTATTCAATCCAAATAATTACATCTATGAAAATCATCAATAGGGCACAATTTTGTGAAGAAGAGGACGCATGCGATTTCATTTTTTTGCTTTTCATTCCAAACCAGCATTAATAAGTAGACCACATATCCATTTGTATTGAAAAAGTGGACAGAAAAAGGAAAGTAGCCATCTCTGCAACATCATAATTAAATGAGGACCAAACACAGGTAACTTCAGCGGATCAGACTTT